>JAGDQP010042489.1:0-16530 GCA_022664845.1 Lepisma saccharinum | reverse complement strand
CTTGGCACAGTCCACCCCCGCCATACCCAGAAAATGCCCCACCTCTCCTAATCCTTTTCTCACTTCACATATCTTTCTTCATAACATCTAGCCTGACTGCTCCCTTTTAACATCTTGCCCCGTTTAATAACTAACCAACACCTTCTAATACCACAATTACTTTATTAATACAATATCCATTGGGACAGCGACAGTTCCCAACACCACATATACGTTCCTTTCTTTAATATAGAACCTCATATTGAAGGCATGGACTCCTTAAGAGCCCGAAACTTCCGAATTTTAACCCATCATGATCTTCCTTGTCCTCCCATCTCTCTAATGTTTTCCTCGGTCCTATTATTCAAACGCCAGGATAATACCTTCAACAGATGTTATGACTGCTACGTTCCCATTTCTATATCTGAAAGAGTGCTCATTGAGAAACATCATCCCTCATACGTGACGAGCTGTAGCAATAAGTATCTGTAAAAGCCAGACCATGTAAAGTGTTCCGAAAACATATGAAATCGATTCCCTTGTTTTGTCAGTTGACGCAATTTGCTTACTAATTATATATTTTCTGTCGATTGATTAAACTCATTCGAATCTAAGGATTGGCATATTTCTATTATTACAAGTGCGAGATAGTGTCTGGTGAAAAACGAGCAGTCTAGAAACCATGCCGACATTCGCTTGGCGATACTGAGAAAAACACAAGAGTTAACGCTTGGAGAATAGGCTACGTGAGTAGAGTTTGAATATAACTTGCAGACAGACTCTTCTGCCAATTAACCGGTCTTGCTACTACCTACACAATATATCTTTATTTCATAAAATAAATTGAAATAGTGATTGCTATTTAAATCTTCTACTTCTCATTTAGCAATTTCAACTACAATGTTAATTTTGCGATACAATATGGAAGCACGGATATAATACCAGGTGTAAGCCTAAATTCGCTGTTTTGTAGTCAGCAAAACACATGGTGTGTTCACAGAAAGCACAAAGCAAGTTATTCAAAGTACTTTTCCTCGCTAGCTACACATTTTGCCCACCTCTCGGGCAATTTGTGGATACCACGCCAAAAGAATTTCTGCTCTTTCGACGCAAACAGATGGTAGTCTGTAGGGGCCAGGTCTGGTGAATAAGCGGGATGGGGTAGCACCTCCCACTTAAGTGTCTTCAAGTAGTTTTGGACCACTTTTGACGTGTGCGATGGGGCGTTGTCGTGGAGGAATATCAGCTTGTCATGTCTTTGTTGATACTCCGGCCTTTTTTCACACAGAGCACGGTGCACGTTGATCAGTTGTTGGTTGTAGCGGTGGGCATTTACAGTTTGACCCGGTTGCAACAACTCAAAGTAGACGATACCCTGTTGATCCCACCAAATACACAGCATCGTCTTCCGTCCGAAGCGATTTTGTCTCGAGGAAGATGTTGATGGTTGGCCGGGATCAACCCACGATTTCTGGCGTTTCGGATTCGCGAAATATATCCACTTTTCATCGCCCGTCACAATATGATGCAGGAACAACTTTCTTCTTTGTCTGGCGAGCAACATTTCGCATGTGTGTTGGCGTCTCTCCAGCTGCCGATCGATCAATTCATGCGGCACCCATTTTCCGATCTTCTGAGCCTTTCCCATGGCACGTAGACGCATGGAAATGGCTGCTTGAGTAAAGCGCGATTGGGTATCGTCCTGGTCCAACAGCTCCTGCAATTGATGGTCCTCAAACTTCCTGGGACGATATTCACGCTTCTTGTCACTGAGGTCAAAATTGCCGTCTTTGAACCGACGAAACCAATCTCGGCACGTTGTTTCCGATAAAGCACTGTCACCATAGGCCTCCACAAGCATTCGATGCGCGTCGGCAGCCGATTTCTTCAAATGGAAGCAGAAAAGTAGAGCTTCCCGCATATGCTCTTTTTCTGGCACAAAACTAGCCATGCTTACCAACGGAACACTGCGTGTTGTTGTCTGCACTTGCTGATTATGTGCACTAATTAGTGTTGCCAGAGGTCCAAATCATCCACATAATAAGTCTGGCGTGCCCATGGTAGCTTCATACGCTCACGAACTCCATCTATGGGTAAACAGTGAATTTAAGCTTATACACCTGAACAGTTATCGCGGATTATCAGCTAATTCACCGAGGAAGTAAATACAGTATAGTACATATAGATCAGTAACAGAACCTAACTAACTTACTCATTAAGTGTTTTCTTCCTTATCTATTATTTACAATTATTATTCTTAATTTGCCAAACACTAAATACTGCTATACTTTAGCAATAAGAATAATTTGAAATGAATAATTCAAATTTCATCTTGCTGATATTTCTTTCTTATACTTTGCACTGGCCTCTATTGGGCCAAGTTGTGAAACTAAGAAATTGCATTCTCTAATATTTCTTAGGGTTTCTTCTCCGACACTACAGTACACGCTTTTCCATTTTCCTTTCTGAAATATGCACACGATAATATTTCTACCTATTATATTTAAACATTTTGGTTGAGTATTTGTTGCTTGAAAAGCTTTTAGGATGCCAAAAATATAGTCAGGGGTCGTGATCATGTGAAACTTTTTAAAATCAAAGATTAAATGTTATTTATTAACTTTGCAATTGATCACCGTTTTCTCATGATTACAATTATTAATTATTATAATTTCCAATCCTGTCTAAACATCTTACTTACCGGTTCTTAATTTGAAGTTAAAACACTGAATTTGAAAACAGGTAAAGTAATTTTAACTATCTGTACTTGTTAACAGACTTAGAATATTTTAGAAATTGGTCAAAACGTTCGGATTTGGTATAAGAAAAACGATAGAACTCTTCTTTGTATCACTTTGATGTAAGCCACAGAAGAAATATTAAAATTTGAGTACTAAAGCTGTTCATTTTTATGAATTTTGTATAATTAAAGTTGAATAAAATTTAAATAAATCAGGAGAGTGAGAAGCTAATTATTTTTTCGGATTTATTTTCAGACTTTTCGATCTTGCCTATCAATAGTTTAGTTGATCTATTAAGATACAATTTTGTGGCTTTCTTAAAACTTTTAGAGAATATTTGATTCAGAACTTTCATCCAAATCTTGATGATTTCACAATTAGTAGATTCATTGGAGAATTAATTTCAACAGTGAAGGGCGGAAGTAGAAATAAGATGTATTAATTGTTATAGGACATCGGCAATTGGATCCACGCCTACTATTCTATTTCCACTTCCTCACCAGGATCAACGAACTTTCCGATATTGGCAAACGAGTTCGATTAAACATTTGATAATTTCGTTACATTGATAGTTTCGTGATATTTTGCACACCAATTGCTAAACGTTGTAGTTACAGCTACCACGAAGAATACAGGCAGGCAATACTTGTGGAGACACCTGGCGGGGAAAAGTTTAATGAGAAAGTTATTGGTGCAGATATCACGAAATTGTCAAATGTCACGAAATTAGCAACGTTTACACTACCCTACCACTCCAAGCTCATCTGATAGAGCATTTGATTCAATTAATCATAGTACGTAAATTTCTATCGGATGACGTCACGAATTAAGACATGAGGACAACAAGAATTTCAAATTGTCATGTATCCAGTTTATGTTAACATTAAGCTAGCAACATTGAACCTTCCAGTCTTTATATGGACAGTACAGTCTACTCATGAACCGTCAATACAGAATCAGTGCCCTTACAGTGTTGCTAATTTAACATAATCTCCACGTATACACTTCAAAGTTGGAAATACTGCTTATCGTAAGGGATAACTTCTTAGTATTCAGTTTATATAAAACCTATCATAATACAATTTAAAAAATGTGATTCTCTGTTAAGTTGGCAGTGCTGAGTAATTTCTGACATCAGTTACAGACTACACATATCCTGTACTTTCAGTATTATGATTCGAAATTTAGACGTTCATCGCTTAAAGTCAGTTTCAAAGTAATTTTATCTGCATATACAACATGTTTTAAAACTACACCGAGGAACTTCAGGATGCATTCCTTACATCAAAGGGAAAAAAAAGTTTATCTAAAAAATCTGGAAACATGTTTAGTTTAGGAGCTATAGCCGCTCAAAGTTAAGGCGCCATTGTCACAAATAACATACATAATATCTTTACAAATAATGACGTAAGCGATGTCGGTTAGACAAATCACACTCCAACTAGTACCCAATACACAAATTTGAGCAGAGTTGATAATGTATTTTACTGATGTTTTTTTATCAAGTTTAGCTTAATTCTGGTCACGGAAGAAATAAAAAGTCGCTTAGTATCGGGCAACGCATGTTTCTATTCAGACCAACAACTTCTAACATCGCGATTAATATCAAGGAAATTGAAATTGAAAATATATAGAACGGTTATTCTGCCGGTACTACTTTAAGGTTGCGAAAGTTGGAGTACGACCCTAGCAGATGAACATAAATTACGTGTATTTGAAAATAAGGTTTTGAGAAAGATATATGGGCCGAAACGGGACGAGATGACTGGAGAGTGGAGGAGACTGCATAATGAAGAACTCCACGGACTGTACGATTCACCAGAGATGTTGTAAAAATAATGAAATCGCGACGACTAAGGTGGGCAGACCATGTAGCTCGGATGGGAGAAAAACGAAGATTATATTCTATCCTGGTTGGAAGGCCCGATGGAAAGAGGCCATTGGGAAGACCGATACGTCGTTGGGAGGACAATATTAGAAGAGATCTTCGAGAAGTAGGTGTTCGTGATGAAAACTGGCTTGATACTGCCCAGGATAGAATCCAATGGCGAACGTTTGTTACTGCGGCGATGAACTTGCGAGCTCCATAAGCCATAGAGTGAGTGAGTGAGCTTAATTCTTACAGTGTGATTCGATTATCCTGACCCAAAATCAGTAGGATCTGTTAAAACCTGAAAATTTAAAAAAAAATCACATACAAGATTTTGTGAAAAGGCTCATCAATTGAATTCACAATGCTGGATAAATATCGAAATTAGGGCCCCACCCCAAACCCAGTGAATCGAAGTTAGAATTCTTTTGTCAGAAGAAGATAACATTAAGCATTTGACTAAAAAGCAGCTTAAGCTACATTGATGCAAGAGATTTAATTTTATTGCTAATAACGACAATGTTGTGCAACAGTTATATCTTTATTTCAATATAAAATATTAGACCACATGTATATTACACATATATGTGCTCCGCTAAAAATTATATTTTAATCAGAATTTCAACCTGTTCCAAAACGTGTCAACTGAACGCTTTACCAGATATAACATTTTATTTTGTGATTTCACTTTCGAGTCAGTTGAAACTTATTAATTTTTATAAGCAACGACGCTTTTGTCCTTGTAATAAGAATGCATATAGAAGAGCGGATAGTTATTTAGTATTAACGTAGAAAGACAATGTATATATACGCCACTAACTTTCAAGACTTCCAAATTATTTTGTAGCTAACTAGGGCGACATCTTCTAAATTATAAATAAGATTTGTCGAGATATAGAACCACAAAAGAAAAGAAGAATTGGAAGCCATTTAAGAAAATAGTTTTCTGATTTGTGGGCCACTCATCAATATGAACTGGCGAAACCAGAAGTACAAGCTCTACAAATTGTATCCTATCGTTGAATACCGTCTTTCTGTCCAAATACTTAGTCACTGAAGATCGAGAAAGATATTCCTTCTTCACCCATTACACTGTAAAATATATTACCCATATTTCACATTTCCTCTTATTTGTGTGATGAAGACGTGTAAGCTGAGGTTCAACGACTTTTACAGCACTTTCTTTTCCACGAATTCGTTTTACTAACATGCTCATAGTTTATTAAAACACTCTCTCTGAAAAACATTCCCACTCAGTCAGTCATTATTACACTTAACATCTTCAGTATGTTGTGAGGGAAGCAAAGAATTGAATGTGTGCTTCATATCTAAGTTAGATATACTATCACCCTCTCGCGCTAAGTGTTTTAACTTCTCTTAGCACAATAATTTTGATAGACACTAAGCTACTAGGAAGAAGTATATTTAAAATGTTTCAAAAGAAAAAAATATATTTAATAAAATTGAAAACTAGAAATATAAAAAAAAATCATAATGTATTTGAAGTACAGAATCGATTCTTTTAGAACATGGTAAATAAAACATTTTTACAGTTTTCTCTTATTTTCTTTTTGTTATTTGTGTTCGACACTCTAGATTCTCATTTTCAATAAATAACGTTGTATAAAGCATATGTTGCTTTGCAATTCGTAAGAACATCCAACAGCTGTTTGACAGATATATCCTCAGTAGCTGGCACAAAAAGTAATTCAAGTTTAGTTTTAAAATATAAAGGCTTTAGATTTATTATAACAACTATCTCCAATCTCGTATGAATCCATACTATGTATATGGATAAAAGCGAGTCTACTTTGGTATTAATTCCTAGCTTGGAAGCCTAATTTAGTCAAATTATATTACCTTCTACTAAGAAACTAATTAGTTTAAAGTGGTGTTCTGTTATTTGCTGATACTGCCATATGATTATTGCTATTTTTTGTTTTCAAAATAAGGGGAAAATATGAAAATATAACATTTGATATTAGTTTTTCCTGACTTACACGTCAACGCCTAATCAAGTTTCAAATAAAAGACTAGACCAGTTGTGTGCTAGGGTACAACCATACTCAAGCCTTACGCAGAAGATATATTTGCAAAAGGTCCATAATTGACAATCCGTTGTTAGTATCACTATTACCTTTGTCTTCTTAAGAAATTTAACCAGTTTGGATATACTAATGGTAAATAATATTTTGTCTTCCGCATCAGCACTTGGTACCTCAAACAGTCACGTAACGCTAGTCTAATTTGTTAATTGAATTGTTATTTACAAAAAGGAACTACAAAAACATAAACCTTGAAGAAATAAGACGGAAATCAGCTGAGTTGTTTCAAAGAACGAAGATGATAATGAATACAAATTACCACTGAATATATGAATTGTTAGGTTGAAATAAAATATTTAACCTTGGAAACACCTTGCTTTTTTAACAGAATACTGGATATTCATTACAAGTTTTAGGTTCCACACTCACAGGTTTTGCAAACTCAATAATCACACGTTGTGCACTGCACCTACTCAGGTTCTTTGTACGTTTTCCTTCTTAAAAACACATTTTAAAGACATTATAATGCTTAATATTAATGTTAATATATTTATATTAATGTTAAGTCATTTTTGTTTAAATATAGATGGCTGTCGTAGCTTGACAACAACCAATTATTTTCCTATCTCAACACGTAATTCGTTTTTCCATTACACATTAAAGTTAATTTAGATTTATGTTTTACTAGGTATTTGTTAGGTAATGTTTTAAGTTTGGGAACATTCACAAACATTCCTATGTAGATCAATTATACTTGCTTTGTCTTTAAAACATTCAGAATTTGAATTTTTGTGACCAATATTATTCAGGTCCTAAGATATTTCTACATAAGGAGATTTCATAAGAACACTTTTAGGATAGCAAGACTATAGAAAAGTACGAATGGAAGTTTCAACATATTATCAAATTGAATGCTTTCATAACTACGGAAGATTCCCAATTTAGCTGAAGAAAATAACATTTAAAACAACACCGTTGACCAGCCTGTGGAGCATTCGTGGATCAACCGGGCCTTTGCGGTCTCTCCTGTGTAAGGAGTTCTGGCAGACACATGCGTCATCCTAGTGTCAACGATGTCATCCTCAGAGCTCTCGTCTCGGATAATGTACCATCGGTCCATTAAACGACCTGATGGAATGACACTAGCTTCATGAAAAATACTAAGTCCTCTATTATGGGATTTCACCTGCGCCGATACTTTCGCCATTTCAAATGTTACTCATTCTTCTTTGAAAGCGGGTGGTGCAGCTACTCGTAGAGTGGCCGATAGAAACAGAAAATATTTGAGTCTACTTGCTAAGTTTATGTTTCTTGCGATCGCAATCCAATCAGGTGGTACTTGGAGCACAGAAGATCTTAACTTTATTAAAGAGGTTGGTCGGCGAATGCAAATCGTTTCTAGTGATGCTCGCGGGACCAGCTTCCTAATCCAGCGTCTCAGTATTGCAGTTCAGCGAGGGAATGTATAATCTATTCTTGGTACGTTGCCTCCTGTGAAGGAATTAGATAAGATTTTCTTGCTTTAATTTATAGAATTTCAACACCTGTTCGCAAGTAAATTAGTCGAAGAAGTCGCTTTCATGCTTCCAAATGGAGGAGTAGCATCAGTCATGGGTGTCAGGATATTAAGGAAGAGAGTCAACTTATATGCAAGCTTGTAGTAGGAATTTGTAAATAATATGTTTCTATTTCATTTTTAAACAGTATGAATTATGAGTTCGTTTATGCACATGAACAGATTATAACAATGTATTCTTCGTCTTGTACATATTATCATTACAGAATAAAAATTTTAAATAACATATTTTCAATTATTGTTATAAGTAGCGCATATTCAGCGATGCCACTCCAACAGCTGTACATTATGTCGCTACAATAACAAAATTATTCTGTTTCATTCAACATTATGAACAAAGTAGATTCGCCTATGTCCTAATGTTATTTAAATTAAAAGATTATTATTATTATTATTATTGAGGATACATTAACTCTTTTTTCAAGGGTGTATATCATTCATAGAAATTCGAGGTTGTATTCTCTGTCAACGGTTTGTACGAAGTCAATACTTTTTTCATGAATATTTCATTCCCGCTGAGAGTTGATAAACAAAATAAAATTTAAAAAATATGTAAAAATCAAACTAGAGTCTACGTTAGAGTTAATGAAAGCATATTTTACTTTCAGTCTGGGTCTACTTCCTATCAATTGAACAAGTTCATTTTCCTGCTCTTATACGATACGGAAAATTACATTAGTTTTATATATCAATAAATATTTCGATAAGGACAATGTTTATTCAAAGTAACGTCTCTGTCGTTACTAAAGATCAAGAATCCGATAGTAGCATTCATGGAGTGCGCTTATTGAAGGACCCTTTAGATGTCTTGTCTTGCGACACGAGGAAAATGTGTTCTGTATTTAGTATCCAAGACAGTAGTTGGTTTCCTCAGCTAAAGTAAAGGATCGTGCTAGACTTTACCACCATGCCAAAGACATTATACTTAATGCAAAAGCAGTTTAACTTACGCAAGGTTTAGCATAATTATGCAAGAAGTGGCAACGCTGAACATAATAAAGCACGGGCATAAGAAACCCATTTGAAGACCTGAATTGCAAACCATCTCAAGTCCGCTTTTTTCGTATTTGAATGTGATCTGTTCGTCGGTATCTATGTTCCAAGGGTTATCCATCCACTTGCATAAATATTACATCCTAATCCCACCACAGAAACCCTTTTTAATACAAAACAGTTTCCGCTGAAAAGGATAACATACGAAGACCTTGGAATGTTTACCGTTCCTCATGAAAAATATACTACGGTGAACTTGGGATTCATGTCTTCATTGTGCTTCTCTAAAATATATTATTAAGAAATAAAACAGAAAACATAGAGCCCAAAATTCAAATTTTAATAAAATTAGAGAATTCTTAAAAGAGAAATGAACTTATTTTCTTCAGAGCTGTTCGAAATATATATTAAGAATCTGTACACTGTTAAGGCTTTTCACGATTTGTTCCGCACGAAATCCCAGCTTACAAATAAATATACACTTAAATAAACTGGTTTCAATTAATGTTGAAATGTTTTACTAGTCTGAGTCATATATCTCTCCTAAAGCTTTGTCCACTGCTGTCCTAAATTAGATACCACACTTCCGTTTGTATTATATTAACTGAGTAACTCTATTGCTTATGGAACTCACAAGTTCATCGCCGCAGTAACAAGCGTTCGCAATTGGATTCTATCCTGGGCAACATCAAGCCAGTTTTAATAAATAGCACTTACTTTTCGAAAATCTCTTCTAATATTGTTCTCCCAACGACGTCTCGATCTTCACAATACGGTCTATCCGGCCTTCCAACCAGGATAGAATATAATGTTCGTTTTTTCCCCATCCGAGCTACATGGACTGCCCACCTAAGTCGTCGTGATTTCATTATTTTTACATCTGGTGAATCGTACAGTTAGTGAAGTTTTTCATTATGCAGTCTCCTCTATTCTCCAGTCATCTCGTCCCGTTTCGGCACATATCTCTTTCTGAAAACATTTTCAAATACACGTAATTTATGTTCATTTGCTAGGGTCGTACTCCAACTTTCGCAACCGTAAAGTATTACCGGCAGAATAACCGTTCTGTATATTTTCAATTTCAATTTCCTTGATATTAATCGCGATGTTAGAAGTTTTGGGGCTGAATAGAAACATGCGTTCCCCGATACTAAGCGACTTTTTGTTTCTACCGTGACTCATTCTTGCTTGTTACGTATGCTCCCAAGTATTTAAATTTGTTTACTTTCTCTATGACCACATCCCTAATTCTTATGTTTTTATTTCTTTCATTCCCTGTGTTTCGGCTTGTTATCATTTATTTTGTTTTATCTATGTTTACCTGTAGACCTATCTCATCGCACGCTTCTACGAAGATATCCGTGTTTCCTTGTAGTGCATCTATATCGTCCCCTATTAAATGAACATCATCCGCGTATACAAACAGTTGATTCAAACCATTCAATGGTAGACCCTTTTTGTCCCATTTAATTTTTTTAATCTGCATATTCTAACGCACAGTTAACAGTAGTGGTGACAAGGCATCGCCTTGTTTCAATCTGTTGCGAATCTTGAAACTATCTGACATATTATACCTATCAGTACTCTGCTTTTGAGGTTGCTGAGACACATCTTCACTAGTTGCACCAGTTTTCTCGGAATTCCAAATCGTATCAGAATAATGTATAACATTTCAATTTCGATAGACTCATATACTTTCTCAAAAACAATGAATAGCTGATGAACCGTCTCATTGTATTCCTGTTTCTGCACAATTTGTTTCAAGGCGAAAATCTGGTCCAACGTGGATCTATTTCTTCTAACTCCACAGTGGTGATTTCCATTTATTTGATCTACGTATACATTTAGGCGTGTTAACAGAATATTACTTCATACTTTGCAACAGGTTGGAAGTAACGAGATTCCGCGGTAATTATTACAGTCCGATTTATCGCCTTTTTGTAAATTGGAACTATTAGTGAGGCTTTCCATTCCTTTGGAAGCTACTTCTTTCTCCATATAGCACTTATCAATTTATGTAGTTCCTAGATTAATGATGTTCTTTCCGCTTTAATTAATTCGGCTGGATTATTGTCTATTCCTGGTAATTTTATAGTTTTCAATGTCTTTACCGACATTTCGATCTAGCTCTCGCTAGGTTCGGGTACCAAGGGTTCTGAACTATGGATTTCAAATTCCTCTGTTTGTTACCCGTTGTGTACATTAAGAAGTTTGTAGAAATAATTTTTCCACACATCGACAATTTTAGTCGGATCCGCCTGAAGATCTCCACGTTCATTTCTAATCATTCCTACTCTCGGCTGGTAACCTTTTCTTAACGAAGTTTACATCTTTGTATAGATCTCGTATGTTATTTGTTTTGCAGTTTTCCTCAATCTTCTGAATCTTCTGCGTCAGATATTCTCGCTTTTTGTTTCTGAACCCGCGTGTGGCGTTACGTTTCGCGTTACTGTAATGGTCGGTACTTGCTTAGCTTTTTCTTTTACTTAGCGATCGTTGCCTTACTTGTTTTCGTTCCTCATAAAGCTTAAGGCATTCTTCATCGAACCGAGGTTTGTTTTTCTGTTGTTTCTTTTCAGCTACATGTTCCTTCGCTCCGCCCCTAACTGTTTTACGAATTGCCTCCCACATCTTACTTACATCAATTTCATTATTAATGTCATCAATATTATTACTCGAGTCTGCTAAGATTTCGAACATATTTGAGAGTTCTAGTTGATAATCTGCTTTTATACTCGGATTATTTAATCGTTTAACTTCGAATTTAAGATAATCGCTTGCTTTCTCTGTTCGCGATGCATAACTTATCCCTCACTTTTGTGATCACTAAATTATGGTCGGTGTCAGCATCCGATCCAATGTACGACTTAACGTCCATTTGGTTGATATGTCTTTGTCTATCTATTAATATGTGATCGATCTTGTTGAGAGTTTTGCCGCCTGGAGATACCCATGTGTATTTGTGCATGTCTTTGTGTTCAAAGAACATGCTCTTTACCATTACGTTTTTCGAAATTCCGATAATTATCAGTCTTTCTCCATTGTTATTGGTCTTTTCGTGACGGCTGTATTTGCCTATAGTAGGTCTATAATTTTCATCCCTAACTGCTTTAGCTTTGAAATCACCCTACACAATTTTTGAATTATACTTCGGTAATCAGCCAAACAGCCTTTCTATCTCATCTTAGAATATATTTGTCGTTATTATTAGCCACCTCAGTCGGAGCATCGACATTTATTAAAACCGTGTAGTCACATTGAGTACGTATCATAAGGTACGACATTCTTTCGTTTACGAACTCTATATTCTGAACCGTTTGAAGAATACTGTTCTTAATGAGGAATCCTGTTCCGAAATCGTGAGACTGTGTTCCCCCGTAGTATAAAGTGTACTTGCCCTGTCGGATGCTATCTTGAACCTCCTACCGAACTTCTCGCATCGCTAATATGTCTAGCTTGTACTTCTCGGTCTCGCGTACCGCTACCTGAAGAGGGCCCGTTTGGTACAACGTTCGTATGTTCTACCTTCCTATTCTAATGTATTTCTTAATCCTGTTCTTGGAGCCCCCTCAAGCAGTCCCCGCCAGGCGATCCGAATGAGGAACTAGTTTGCCTCCGGAATATCTTACCCCAGGAGAATCCATGAACCATCTGTTTCTATTTCTTGACATGTTTTAACGGTGTGGAGTTGTCAGCTCTACGACCTCGCAGCACAGGTAGACATTCAAGATGTCGTCATCTGCCCATCTCTGAGCCTTGCCGATGTCATTCATCTTCAGCCTCAGAGTGGTAATGGTGATGCTGCTTCTCCTCACCATGATGTTTTTGTTCGGGGTTATCTTCCGCTAGCCTTTGTAGATCCCTCTACTAACTGCAAGGCAGCAGTACTGCTTTTGGACCGCTCCGGAATATTTCCGGTACCCACCATATCTTGTTGGCATTCCCCTATCCGCCACCTGTGGAGGTGCGTAATGGGATACCAGTAACTCCAACCCGGTTTGTATCGGTTTTTATTCTATTGCTCATGAAAAAAGTAGTTATAACTTATTACGAAAGGCTCCTATTTGTTGTTTTAAAATTGTGTTGTTCGCTATGTCATATTTTAGATCTCTCAAACTTTCTAATTTTGAAGAGTCCGAAACGTCATACCAAAATTTTATGAAATTAAAAGAATGCCTGTTTTTTTAATCTTCTAGGCTTTCTGTCCGTAAGATATAATTTCTGATTTAAAAAATAAAATATTTAATTATGCTCAACTTTCTACTAGCAAAATATATGTTGATATTAGCACGTAAATACAGCGAGAGAAAAGAAATAGGCCAACGTTCATAATATTTGGTCCCAATTCAAATATACCTGCTCGCCTGATGAAGGAGAAATTAATGTACCAAATGACTAAGGTAACTAAATTTCAAATCCAATCACAGCAAAGGGTTTTGTTCGACCAAGCTTATATTTGTTAGAAACTTAAATGTTCGCTTTTCACCCTCCTTTCCCTAAGCCGGGGCGTCATTGAATTCAAATTCTGCCCTTTAAACATCTAAGGCTCAGGCCAGTATATGGGAGAGGAAATTATTGATCATGGCCTAAGTTAAAGGTGCCATCCCGGCATTCCGAATCCTACTGCGCTATCACGGATCGGTTAGTGGCGTCGTAACTTTACCTGAGGCTCTGAGCGAGGAGTAATGTGAGACCTTCACCACCACGTTTTTATTCAATTTGAATTTTCAAAATAAATTGCAGAATTTGGCAACACTATAATTAAGCATCAAAGAGCAAATTATAATTCATTTTTTTATTAATAAACTGTTAGTTAGTTTCTGACATATTAGTTTCTGAAGATTATTACTGAAATGCTTGGGGACAGTATTTCTAGAATAAAAACTGAAATAGTATCAAAACAATAAATTAAAATTTAGAAATCAAAATGGCACATTCTGTGGAAACTATAATTAAAAATTGACTGTTTACACAGTAGATGGCAGTGCAAGGTGTGAGACGTAAGTATCAACAATATGTAATTTATTGATATTTGTTTGTTACGTTTTGATAGTTCCAAAATATGGTTACATTTAGCAGTTTAAACATCAAGAAAAATAGTCCTTAATGAATCAGAAATTAAACAATGAACTGCTTCAAGTTTGTCAACAAGCCTAATAGAATAGCGGACCATCTTGTAATAACAGCGAATGAAAATGTAAATCTTCAAGTTTTAAAAGAATGTTTTAGAACAAGTTAATACATATTTGTGTTCCCATATTTGATTGAAAAGATAATATTCAAAAAATTTATACTGAATTATGAAGTCTATAGTTCCTGATATATTTGCTTTATTTTAAATAGGCAAAAATACATAGACTTTACAAAAAAAAATCTGCATTTCGGTGGACCCCCTAAATACGTCCCTGACGAGGAGTGCTATGATGTGGAAGGTTGTTACAACTCGGCATTGTTTCATTTTAGGACGAATGTGAAACAGAAGTTACTTCTTTTGATTGATTCATAAAAAAATGCACTTTTTCCACACTTCGAGCGATATTCTAGGCCCTATCTCGGTACATTCCAGTTAATATGAACAGTTGATTTTTTATATTACTTCCGTATAGGACGTAGCAGAGGAGGCCAAAGAGCGAGATTTACGGAAAACAGCAGCTATTGGTTGGAAGACGTGTGACGTCACTATACGGACTTTGAGCTAGTATACATAAGGGAAAGAATAGATAATAATGGATATAAAAAATGGTATTGCGTCTAATATTTTGTAGCAAATAAGTTCTATTTAATTTTGTTGTATCCTTTATGATTGCATGATGAAAATAAACAATTAAACGATAAAAAAAATACAATAGAAACTTTCTAAATTGTAAAAAAAGATTTTTTTTGCTAGCTGTAGCTAGCACCCCCAGAGAGCTACACCCTTTATTTGGGATGGAAAGTTGGATGAAAAGGATTGGAATTGGAAACAAATTGATGGGCTAATTGTTTTTACTTCATTTTGTTAATTCTTTAGTATAACATATGATCTAAAAGTTTTGGACTTCATGAGCTTTGCTCATAAACATATTTTAGGTGAGGGATAATCTTGATAATGCTATGGACGATGGAGGAGAGGTGTTATTTCACGTCACAACACTTTTGCAACAATTAAGACGAAAGTAATCATGATTCTTCTGCCCAGGGGTTACTCTAATCTTAATGTAGACGGATGAAGAACTGTTAATACACTAATGGGTTACATTGCAATTGATGAGGGTGCGATATAGTGAGGGGTGGCTTGCGAAAGATAGGCTGTGATGATGTCAGAGTCTGGATGGTTAGGTGGTAATGAGTAGTGATATAAAGTGAATAGTAATGATCGCGGTGAATGTTTATGTTTGGCGTTTGTGTTGTTGCGATCATGTGAATCAAGTATGTCTTGGAATAATGGGTGCTGTGTGTCCATTCTCTTTGTAATGTACTTGGTTCGGAGTGTTTCGAGGTGTAATACTAAATGGGGAAATGTAATTCTTTTGTAGAACTCTCGTGTCGGACTTGGTAGTTTGGTGTGGAAAGCGGTTCTCAGGGTATGGCGTTCGAGGATTTGTAGTTTCTTGTATATTGGGTGGTCGGCTGCGATCCAGGCTGTAAATCCGTATGTTAACACAGGTCTCAGGAAAACTTTGTAAGTGTTGATTACTGTGTTTGGTTTCAGTCCCCAGATCGTTCAAGTCAGTCTTTTAAGAAGGTTAAGTCGGTTTTTAGCTTTTGTAATGATCTTCTGAAGATGGGGGCGCCAGCTAAGATGATGGTCAAATATTAGTGCAAGATAGGTAACTTGTTTGGAAGGTCGGATTGGTTCATGTAGGACTTTGAGTTCGAGGCGAGATGGGTTTCGTTGTATGCGGGATCTACATTTGGGGGGTAGAAAGACGATGGCTTGAGTCTTGTTAGAATTTATAGTAAGTCCCCACTGACAGCACCATGATGTGAAGATGTTAATGGCGTTATTCGTTGTGCGATTGATATGTTGAATAGTCTTACTTATAGCTAAGAAGGCGGTGTCATCAGCGTATTGAAAGATGTGTATGTTTTCAGGTAAGGGTGGTAAGTCTGCAACGAAACGTAAGTACAGGAGAGGGGAGAGGGCTGAGCCTTGTAGTACTCCACAGTGTAGGAAGATAGGATGGGCTAGTTCTGAATTTATTGATACGTATGCTAAACGGTTAGTGAGGAAGTTGAAGATAAATCTCATAGATAGGTAATAGGTAGTTGAAATGAGCGAAGTTTGTGAATGAGTGCTTTATGCCAGACTTTGTCGAATGCTTTTTCTAAATCGAACAGAACCAG
>JAGDQP010042488.1:0-16531 GCA_022664845.1 Lepisma saccharinum | reverse complement strand
CCGTATGTGTCTAATGCATTTTTATCGTTGCACGAAATTTCAATGTTACTCCTACAAATTCAATCCTAGACAGTTCAGACTTTCAGAGAAGAAAGTTCGTAAGTAATTCAAGAGTTCTATCCGTGCCGATTTTTCATTTTCTATTTTGTTCATTCTTGAAATCGTTTCATTGTTATTATGCCCATAACAATGAAGCTCTTTTAACAATGAACAACAAAGAAAAGGAAAAATCGGCACAGGTAGAACTCTTGAATTACTTATGAACTTTCTTCCCTGAAAGTTTGAACTCTCTAGGATTGAATTTATACGAGCAGCATTGAAATTTCGTTCAACGATAAAAATACATTAGACATATACAGAGATAGTGCTGCCATCTCTTGTCGGAGATCTTGGCTTTACATGGCCCTTAACAGAAACTTTTTCCTTCTATTATAAGTTTAGTGTACAGTTTAGTATGCTACAGTAACAGCGGCATGATTCTCTGATCCATTCACACGGTTTGCACAACTGGGAACATCTTCACCCCAGCGGTATTTTTGCAGAAGCCAAAGAAATTCAAGTGAAGGATATAATGATTTCCCCTTCATTTCGACGTTTTAAAAATATTCAAATAGTGCGTGTGCAAGACTCTTGCAGGTATGGTCTTGGTCTTGGTCTTGGTCTTGCACCCCTTGGTCTTTGTCTTGGTCTTGCATCGGTATCCCTGGTCTTGGACTTGCATGCAAGACCAAGACCAAAACTGCAAGAACAAGACTCTTGCGCTCATCACTAGCTTTCACACATTCATCCCAATTTACTATTGCTTTCTTTTCATTAATCCTTAAGACGGCAAATGATGGAATTATTTAGCATTCACTGCCATATTGCTATGCTTCCTATATCTTCACCCTGACAAACATAATGAATTAACTAAGAACATATGGACTAACGTTATTTGGTATGCTTACTTACTGTTACTCTATGGTTTACAGAACTCACAAGTTCATCGTCGTAGTAACAAACGTTCGCAATCGGAATCTATCCTGGGCAAGATCAAGCAAATTTTCATCACAAACACCTACTTCTCGATTATCCCTTCTACTATTGCACTCCCAACGTCGTCTCGGTCTTACCAACGGTCTCTTTCCCCCCGGTTTTCCAACTAAGATGTTTTTCTCCCATCCTAGCTACATGGCCTGCCCATTAGTCGTTGTGATTTCATTATTCTTACAACATCGGGTAAGTCGTACGGTCCGTGAAGTTCTTCATTATGCAGTCTCTTCCATTCTAAAGTCATCTCGATTCGTTTCGGTTTCGTATATCTTTCTCAAAACCTTATTTTCAAACACTCGTAATTTATGTTCATCTGCTAGGGTCGTACTCCAACTTTCGCAACCGTAAAGTATTTCAACTTTCTTGATATTAATCGCGATGATAGGAGTTTCTGAACTGAAAACGTGCGTTGCCAGATACTAAACGACCTTTTATTTCTTCCGTTACCTAATTTTTGCTTGTTACGTATGCTCCCAAGTATTTAAATTTGTTTACTTTCTCTGTGTTCTCATTCTAAATTCTTATGTACCTATTTCCGTTATTCCCTGTGTTTCGGCTTGTTATCATGTATTTTTTTTCTCTGTGTTTACCTGTATACCTATCTCATCGTACGATTCTACTAACATATCGGTGTTACTTTATAGTGCATCCATATCGTCCCCTACTAAATCTACATCTTCCGCGTATGCGAACAGTTGATTTAAGTCCCTTTTTGTCCTCTTTTATTTTTAAAATCGCATATTCTAATGCGAAATTAAACAGCAGTAGTGTCATGGCATCACCTTGTTTCAATCCGTTGCAAAAATTGAAGCTATCTGATGTATTATTACCTACCCGTACCCTGCTTATGGGGTCGCTGAGACACATCCTCACAAGTTGAACTAGTTTCTTTGGAATTCCCAATTGTACCAAGATACTGTATAGCTTTTCCCTTTTGATAGAATCAGAAGCCTTCTAAGAATCAATGAATAGCTTATAAACAGCCCCATTGTATTTCCATTTCTTCTCCAAGATTTGTCTCAAGGCGAAAATCTGGTCCAATGTGGATCTGTTTCTTCTAAATCCACATTGGTGATCTCCAATTATTTCATCTACGTATACACTTAGACGAGTTAGCAGCATATTACTCAATACTTTGTAGCATGTTGGTAGTAACGAGATTCCGCTGTGCAGTCCGATTTACCGCCATTTCTATAAACTGAAACTATTGTTGAAGTTTTCCATTTCTTTGGAAGCTCAATATAACTTTATCAATTTATGCATTTCCTTGATTCCCGCTGTAATTCAGCTGGAATATTATTTATTCCCAGTGATTTGAAATATTTAAATTTCTTTATCGATATTTCGACTTCGATCTCTCTATAGTTCGGGTATCCACAGTTCTGCGGTACAGATTTCAAATTCCTCTGCTTGTTCTCCGTTGTGTACATTAAGAAGTTTGTCGAAATATTTTTTACACACATCGATAATTTTAGTCCAATCCGCCTGTAGATCTCCGCGTTCATGTCTAATCATCCCTGTCCTCGGGTGGTAATATTTTCTTAATGAGTTTACCCCTTTGTACATATCTCGTATGTTATTTGTCGTCCCGTTCTCCTCTATCTCCTAAATCTTCTGCTTCATATATTCTCGCTATTTTTCTGAAACCGCTTGTGGAGTTTCGTTTCTCATTACCGCAACCCATCCTGCTCCGTGCTTATTTTATACTGATACCTAAATATAGGATGTAGCTATAGACAAATAATAGGCGAGAGGATTTTGGAGAAAAGGTTTGAGTCTCAGGTTTTGAAATACATTTTTACAGCGTGTATGCGACTTACCAGACCACAGGAAGACTTCTGTAATGGTTATGAATGCACTAGATACTCGTCGATGTTACTGGTTCGCAAGTGAATCAAGAACTGTTCTTTGTGAGTACCAATATTTCTCTTTATGCTTTGATTCCCCAATTCTGGGCGCGAAGGTACTCCATTGGTCAGCGAGACACAGTGACACGATGGCCCATGGAGTTCAGATACCTTGCTATTTTCCTGCGGGCTACCCGGAAGAGTCATTGCTGTATTTGTTACATAACATATGCTTAAGTTACAAATGTATAGTGTCCTGTTTGCTTGTTACAGGTATTCCTGCTTTATGTAATTTGTTATTGTTGCAGGTTTATAGAAATGATAATATCAATGCTCCTTCATATAAGATTATAGTTAAGAAGTCCTCATAACTGTTTTCATGAATAAATTTCTTAATATCGGGTTCGATAGTTCGAGGTGCTATGGGGGCGTTACGTGCCCCCCTCACTTTGAGGAATTTAGTAAGTACTGTTAGAGTACACGAAATTTGCATAATAAACACATCCGTTGTATTACAGCTAATGTAGCATCATGCAATGTAGACACTGGAGAAAAAAGTAGTTGAGTAATTAATATGCACTTCACCACAAAAAAGAAACACAAAAAAGTAGGTTGCACCACAATCACAAACACAGTTATCACTTAACCCATTGTGAAAAAAAGATAAAAGAAGTAGATGCGTCTTATGTAAGGAAGTTTATGTTTTCTGCCAATGTGTGCAGTTTGTGAGTATGGATGCACTTAAACATAAAGTGTCATTGTTGGAGATCCTTGATTGCCTTAAAAAAAGGAGTATCTCCACCAGTGTCGAAATGCGTTTGTAAAGTCTTGGAAACGACGTAGTGCGTCATTAATATCACTGGTGAAAAAAAGTGGTGGCTTGCACAGAATACGTTGAAGGATGCAAAATAGCTGGCAATTTCTCGTGCTGACCTGGGTGGCGTCTTCTTCTTATAGATTAAGTGCTCTTCTTTAGGCATAGCTTCTTTTGCTTTTCCGTCCTGGACTAGTATTGGTGGGTGTGGACGTAACTGGTATTACTAAATAATGTCTAGATTTTGGATGTCAAACTCTGGCTATTGGTCGGAACGCTGTTTATACTAAGAGAATCAAAAGTTGCGTTTGTGACATAGAGGATAGTGAAAAAATAGGTTGCTGTTCTGCCAGTGGTAGGTCAAATGCAGGTTTGGGTAGGTTTTGGTTATATGGGGTTTGGGTCATACTTTTTCCTTGTTTAGAGATTCTGGGTGGAGGTATTATAGGAATAGTAAGTGAAGTTTGGCTTCGAGCCTGATCATTGACCTGTATTGCTGGATAGATAGGGTTTCATATATGTGATATGGAACTTCTTGCAGTGTGGAAAAACAAGTTTCTTGAGTATTTTCCATTAAGTATATTAGATATAGGTAGAGAAATAGATTTAGACCTTGAAGAAGGTTATGGCTGAGGCTTGGCAATCAGAGTTTTTATCCTTAAATAGCTAATTTCTGTTTAATCTAAATAACTTGACAAATATTATTACTAGAATAACTATAATAATTATTACTAGAATAACATGTTAAGCCTACGCTAGCGGTTATCATTAGGTTCTTGGTCACCATTTCTCTGAAACGAGAGAAAGGGGAAAAGAACCCTTAATGGTCATTATTCTGAGTACAATAATATTTTTGTCAAGTTTTAATTTTACGAGTCATTATAAAAAACATGCAGCTTAATATTATTAAAAGTATGCAAAATAGTACTACAGTTATTGTAATAGTTAGCAAATTGGTATTATCAAAATTGAATTCTAAGAGTTTGATACGTTTGTTCTGAAGCTTCGTAGTATCTAATTGGTTAATAAGCCTGTCTAGCTGTTGTATAGTCGTGTTTTCTATTAAGACGGGGAATGTTTCAGTGTTGTTTAGATTCAAATGTCGTGTGGTGGTTTTTACTTGTAATTTTGAGAGTAGTATAATATCTTTAAAGTTGATGTGTTCAAATTCGTCATAATGAAAAAAGATAGAAGCATTTTTTGTATTCTCGTAGGATTTGTTATGAGATATGCCACTTTCAGATTTATATGTTATCTGGAATGGGATCAAAGAAGATATTAGGAGGCCACTTTCTGTGTACTTGTATATACGGTATATCTTGCATTTGGCCTCTAATGTCTGAAATTGGCATGAAGTGAACGTTTTATTACAGATTATTTATTAAACATCAAATTTTTTGCGTGTTACGGAAACTGTGTGGATGGCAGATGTGTTAAAACTTTCAAAGGTGCAAAATTTTTCTTCGACTTCTAGTATTTCGTTTCCTGATGTGAAGGGAAATTAATGCTAACATTGCTTTTGTTTTGTCATAAAGAAAGCCTAAATTTATGACTTCAAGTAATGTTGCTGTGGAAGTCGCTTTGATGATAGGAATTAGCAGAAGAATGTATACGTTCTTTGTTTGGGAATTGAAAGAAACAAGAAATCTTTTGGATACTGTGGATAATAGTCCAAGATTTAGCTTATAAATGGTGTCTCTGAGTAGTTCGTGCTCTGTAATTAATTTCAAATCTTGCGTTTCCGATAAAATTTGTGGACTAAGTTTGTTAGTAGCCACGCTAGATGTTTGATCTCGCTTTCCGCTAAATAATGGGCGTATAAGGCACTTAATTTCCTTGTTTCCTGTGCCCATTCACATAAACTTTTAAGTAATCGTGTCTGGAGCCCAAGAAAGACGTTTTTCACTTGTAAAACGACGTTCCTAATAATTCTAATTTCTTGGCTAAGGTTGTCTCTCATGGTGTTTATCTCAGATGTTAACAAGTTCTCGTGTTGGCGGGGCTGTTCTACTGATGACGCCATTCTATGCTGCTGGACCATATTTGCTATTCCCAGCCCAAAAGATCCTAGTCATAGGAGGAAACTGAATATGTTACGATTCGGACGTGTGTTGTTTATACATGAAATGGTTTGAGTGGTGGAAATTTTAAAATGGCATGGAATTGTGCCTTCGGTATTTCGAAAAAAAATGTTTTTCGCTGTTTTTAATTTATGTTCTAATAGAATTCCATTCAACACAGTTCTCTTTAAATGGATAAGTGGTCTCTAGATTCAAATTGGATCTGACTGCGATGAAAACATCTGTGTGAGAATTAACAGCGATTCCCTTATTTGTCAATATGGATCAAAAACTGGGGTAAGATGATTTCGTGATAGTTGTTGGTTGGCAATGCTGTCGTGTTTGTGCCAAGAACTATAGCTGTAATAGTAATGCTGATTGCAATCACGTTTTCTTTCTAGAAAAAAACGAAAGATAGAAAAAGTGTTTCTTAAAAACTTATTTTAAAAGCTAACTAGTACTTAATAAATATCTGGTGTAGTAAAAAGTAATCCATTATCTTTGCATGACATTGAAGGCTTGACTTACCATAGTTAGAATGATCCGATTTAGGTCACATATGCGCCGTTTCGTTCGATAACGTGTTGCCATTTGGAAGGTAATATCATGATGCCTCTCTCATAGAAGCCCTTGTCCCTATTGGCAAAAAATTGAGACAGTCGATTTTCACAAGCCTCTCTTGAAGCAAATTTTTCACCAGCAAACGTGTTCGCCATGGACAGGAACAGATGGTAATCACTCGGTGCCAGGTCCGGACTATAAGGTGCATGCATAAGAACCTCCCAACCAAGCTCCCGCAGCTTCTGGCGAGCCACAATCGATGTGTGTGGCCTGGCGTTGTCCTGGTAGAACACAATGCCTCTCCTATTGGCCAAAGCTGGCCGCTTCTGGGCGATTGCTGCCTTCAGACGGTCCAATTGTTGGCAGTATAGTTCCGAGTTAAGGGTTTGGCCGTAGGGGAGCAGCTCATAGTAGATAATTCCCTGCCAATCCCACCAAACACACAGCAAAACCTTCCTGGCCGTCAATCCTGGCTTGGGCACCGTTTGCGCCGGCGCACCGCGCTTCGACCACGACCGTTTTCGCGTGACGTTGTCGTAAGTGATCCACTTTTCATCACCAGTCACCAACCGCTTCAGAAATGGGTCGCTTTTGTTGCGATTCGCAGATGGAAATTCGGTCCATGAGGTTTTTTTGCGTTAACTCGTGTGGCACCCATACATCAAGCTTCTTTGTGTATCCAGCCTTATGCAAATGGTTCCACACGGTTTTTTGTGCAATGTTTAGCTCTTGGGCAATCGAAACAGTGCTTACATGACGGTCGGACGCGACAATGTCCATGATTTTATCGACATTTTCGACACTTGGCCTTCCAGTGCGTGGTACATCTTCGACGTCAAAATTACCGGAACGGAATCGACGAAACCAAAATTGCGCGTGATTGGCTGTTACAGTATCAGGACCATAAACACTATTCACATTTGCAGCCGCCTGGCTTGCGTTTTCGCCTTTATCGAAGAAAAACTGTAAAATATAGCGTATTTTCTCTTTGCTAGTGTCCATTTTGACGCGCGCTCACACAACACTGAGTCAACTCATCACAACTATCTGAACAGTGTTTGTAGTACGCAATCTCATCGTTTGAACGCCATCTCGTTGAACCCGATCGGACTTATACAACGCGAGATACAGATCACTGAAGCCATCTATTGGCAAAATAATGGATTACTTTTTACTACACCAGATATAAATGCCTTCTTTTTAAAAATGAAAGAACTTATTATGCATTTATATGTATAATATGCAACATCTCTTAACTGTTCATGCAATTTATTACATAAAGTTAGTAATGTTGACATTGAACTTGTGTTCACTTGCTGAAGTTGCATTTTGTTCGCTATGGCTTCTTTTCTCTGATCATCGTAAACTTTTCACATTTGTATAGTATTACCGTTTTGCAAAAGAAAAAGGATCAGCATTTATTTGCGCTTTACGCAAAAGGCTAATGGTCGGAATAAATACTTTTTAAACCTACTGTACATTTAGCACTTTAAATATAGTACTCAGCAAAAAACACTGACCTCTTAACCTAATTGTTTATTACTAGTATCTCATATTAATAAGCATATATTATAAAAAGTTACTACTACAGAAGTAGAAAGGAAATGAATGAAAAGAAAAATGTGACAGCGAGAAAAGCGTTCAGGTTGGTAGACTTTGTACTTCGTTATTTTCTTGTATGTTGCCACTGTTCATAAATCTGCTTTGCTTTCAAAAACTGCGGGAAATGTTAAATCGTTTGCATTTGTTTCTCTAAGCATTCCATGTTTGATGTTAATAATATATTTCAAATAATACTATTTTTGTAGAAAAAAATTGTAAGATTTCTGAAAGATGTTGCATTCTAGCCTTGGCAGCTAAGTTTCATGAACATTTTGAATGTATTATTAAGTTAAGACAGTTACCATGTAGCAAGTAGTAGTGGTACCAAGGGAAAAGTTTTGGTAAAAAGAAAGAAAAAATAGAAGTCCAGCTTTTTTATCTTGTAATGATTGGTGGTGTTTCAAGATATTTAAAAAGAAAGAGAAAATAAATTTTCCAGTATTTTCACCACGCAACGGATCCTGCTCGGTCCTTATTTTATACTGATACCTAAAGATAGGATGTAGCTATAGACAAATAATAGGACTTTAGAGAAAAGGTTTAAGTCTTAGGTTTTGGAATACATTTTTACAGCGTGTATCTGACTTACCTGATAGACCACAGGAATATTTCTATAATTGTTATGAATGCACTAGATACTCGTCTATGTTACTGGACCCCAAGCGAATTACATTTCAGAGGCTAAATTCTACTTAAAATTATGCTGAAGGTATTTCAAATGTCAGCTTTCGACATCCATGTCTTTCGAAGTAGTCGGGAGTATGTAATTTCGTCCTTTTCTCCTTGAAATACATGCTACTAGTACTTACACATTTTCTCCATGTAGTCGCAAAGCGTGAAATACAGACATTTTTAATTAATTAACTTTAATTCTCCCATTTAATATACACTTGTGCAAGTTTCTTCCCGAGAAAGCTCTCTCCAATATGGCATTCTTCGACTAATTTCGAATTTCAATAACACCTCAAAAATTACGTTCTAATGACTCTTTCGCCAAATACTGGCTCTTAATTTGGCCGTTTCAGGTGTTTTACTTAAACAATATAACTTTTCTCCCGCCCAATAACAATCACCAACTTTCTGGTTACGAGGCGGCGTATTCATATTTGTCCCTTTTTACCTTATAAATTCTTCAATTGATTCCTTTCTACGACACATTACAGTTGAAAGACTATTTTCTACCTGAATTGCATGCTAAAATGTCCCTCCGAAGTGGCACTTCGATGGCAAAAGCACCAACTATTCTCAAAACATGGGTCGGAAGACGTCTCACACACGTTTCGTATGTTTTATTTATCCATTTAAAGCAACAAACATCTAATATTAGGACGAATTCTACTGAAAAACAGTATTTTGTATGTCTTATTTACTCATGCAACTGGAAAACATCTCACACGCCATCTCGAAAGTAACATTATTTTGTTGGCTGTAACAAATTAAGTTTCTAATAAATCCCTTATTTTGTACAGACACTACAGGGTCCGAATAATTTTGCTTGTCACGATATGCTGCACTCCCGGTGAGTAATTGACATATTCAAGGTTTTGTGCATTTGGCTAGTCCCTGGCGCCAGACGAGTTCAGTTACGTGGAAGCCCTGTGTAATTTCTGCTTCACCGACCCAATTTGCAATTTTCTCAATTTGAAGTATTATATTACGGAAGCGAAAGAAGTTCTGCATCACGGTGAAAATTTGTGAGTTTCATAGTTTTTGGGACCGAAAAGGCCGGCATATGTTGGAAAAGGTAGATAATAGCGCAGTGCCATCAAAACCATGCACAGGAATGCAAGCGATGTACTCCGAATGTAATTCAATATTCTCCCCACATTATTCTCCTTGGGGCACGACTACCTGCGGTACATCCAATTGTGGAAACCGCAATTTGTGAAAATATAAAATATAGTACATCCATTAAAGTACAATCTGAGAAAATAGTGTGGAATTTCACATCTCATACATCCTACACCAGGTCGATCCGTAATTTACCGCCATTTCAAATTTCTGTATAATCTATGGAATTATATACGGAACATTTAACATGTCGTCAAAGAATAAAGAAAAATATTATTTCTTGTGTGTAATTACTTACATGAGTTCTGCGAACCTTGTGAATATAGTAATTATTACAATTACCCCGCTTTCCTGCAACCTAGTGTCAGCAACGAAATAATT
This sequence comes from Lepisma saccharinum, assembly GCA_022664845.1. Taxonomy (NCBI): domain Eukaryota; kingdom Metazoa; phylum Arthropoda; class Insecta; order Zygentoma; family Lepismatidae; genus Lepisma; species Lepisma saccharinum. Next base: position 6,443 of record JAGDQP010042488.1, on the reverse strand, counting down.
AACACATTCAGGGTTTTGTGCATCTGGCGCGAGACGAGTGTAGACTGCAGGCCGGGTGGTCGAGCGGTCTGCGGCGGTAGGCCATCGGCTCGAAAGTCCCGGGTTCGAGTCCCGGCCGGGTCATAGGTGTGGATTTTAACTGGCTGTAAATGGGCGAATCGTGACGGGCCGAAGTTACTAGACTGGCCCATATACATAAAGAAATAAAGTTTACGAGTGTAGACTAAGGTGGAATCCCTGTGTTGGGAAACGCAAACATCACCGACGTGAATAACATATAATTCGTTAGTTTCATAGTTCTGAGAGCGAAAAAGCAAATTTTGAACTGCCATGTTTTGGAAAAGATAGGTGGTAGAGAGAAGAAAATTTCACATTCGCCATCACTGACCCAAATAACATATAAGCTGCGAGTTACTCAATTTGAACGACTATATCATGGAAGCGAGAGAAGTTCTGTATCAGCGTGAAAATTTGCGAGTTTCTCAATTTTGAGACCAAAAGAGCAAGATTGAAACGCCAGAAGAGTAGGTGGTAGTGCAATCAAAACCACGCACAAGAAGGCAAACAATGAACTTCGTCCTTTTATCTTTAAAATATATGCTACAAGTACTCCATGTTGTCGCAAAGCTTGAAATACAGGTATTTTTAAATTAATTAACCTTAATTCCCTATTTAATGTACACCTGTGTAAGTTTATTCCCGAGAAAATCTAAGGAAGCTCTCTCCAATACGACTATTTTCAAATTTCAATAACAGCGTAAAAATTATATTCTAATGTCTCTCTGACCAAATACGAGCTCTTAATTAGGCCATTACAGGTGTTTTTACTTAAATAATGTCACTTTTCTCCCTCCATAATGACAAACACCAACTTTCTGCTTACGGGGTGTCGTATTCACATTTGTCACTTTTTTACCCTATAAATCCCACAATTAATTCTTTTTTTACGATACATTATTATTAAATTACAACTGAATTACATGCTAAAATGTCTTTTACATAGCTAAATATGACCCTCCGAAGTGGCAAGAACACATGTCGGAAGACGTCTCACACACGTATCGTATGTTTTATTTAGTGAATCAAAGCACCAAACATCAAATATTAAGGCGAATTCTACTTAAATCAGTATTTGTATGTCTTATTCACCGTAATGCAGCTGGAAAACATCTCACACGCTACTTTTCTTTTTGTTGGCTGTAACAAATCCACATTTTGTACAAACACTACATTGGCCGAATAATTTTTGCTAGTCACTATATGCAGTAACCCTGTAACAGTTACGACGCATTCAAGGTAATTTATTCACTACAACCATCACTAATGCGTCCTGGGGCTAGACAAGGTTAGTTATAGTGGAAACCCTGTGTTATCTCTGCTTCACCGAGCCAATCTGCGAGTTTCTCAATTCGACCTGCCATATCTTGGAAGCGAAAGAAATTCTGCATCACCATGGAATTTTGCGAGTTTCGTAGCCGCCATATCTTGGAAATGGTAGATGGTAGAGAGAAGCAAATTTCATATTCTGCATAACCGACCCAAATAACATATAATCTGCGAGTGTCTCAATTATGTGTCCAAAATATCAAAATTCTAACCACCATATCCTGGAAACAGTAATAGATAGAAAAAGGTTGTTTTTTAAATTCAGCATTATCGTGAAAAAAGTAAAATAATTTGAGAATTTCATAGTTCTGGCAGCAAAAAGAACAAAATTTGAACCATCATATCTCGTTAAACAGCAACAGCTAAAAAAAATGCAATTTTCATATATAACATCCCCATGACTAAAATAAATTGCATTATAAGTTTCATAATTCTACCACCACTGGGGGTGAAGTTAGCAAACTGGCTTCAGATTTGACATTAGCATACCAACATATATATCACTGTGAAAACAGAATCTCAATATGTCTCACCGTTTACGATCTATGCACGGTTAAATATTTGATCTTTGACCTTAGTATCATTTTATTACCTTGGGCCCCAGGTAGTATTAAAAGACTCATATTATGTAGTTTTGGCCTGCTAGTGACCATTGGTTGTGGTTATAAGTTATTTTTTCGTCTAAGGTAAAATCCATATTCCCTCCTTTTTTTCCCTTAGTGGATCTTCTTCAAACTGGACTTTGCTATTATGAAATCGGAAGTTCCACTTCATCATCAACTATGACGACGTCATCTTACTTTTCACTGTCCAATACTACACTAAGGTCACGTGATGGTCTCTGAACCAAAGTTCACCTCACCTGATATGCCCTTATTTTTTATATTCCCGCCCCATGGTACGGTAAGCTCCCCTGACGCTCTGTGACGTCACAAGCTTCTCATTTTTTCTAATATGCTCACTCAATACTACGCTAAGGTCACGTGATGGTCTCTGACGTCACTAGCCTCTCCCACAATTAACCAATCACAACCCTTCACCACTGTGACGTCACAAAACTCTCGGCCAATCAGAGGCTCAGAAAAAAGGGCAATTTGTTCACATATTCTACTCAGGCTACGGTCTTACAGCTATTTTTGCCTACAGCTGATTATCTAGCCCTCAAACCAAACCACGATAGCAGAGGGTACGAAGCCTTATAGCAGAGATTACAACCACGGTTACGAACACATTTTAGACAAGATACACAAAGATATATGCTATTTAACCTAGCAGAGATTACCTAGCCTCATACCAAAACACGATAGTAGAGATTCCATAAAACTATGAAAGGGTACGAACTCTTATTTAACATAGCAGAGATTACACAGACCAGATACACAAGATTTAACCTAGAGAGATTACAACAGAAATCTGAAGTCAGTTTCCAGCACAGGACTGAGGCTATGGTATTTCCGTCCACACCTAATTAATATAGCAGGAATTCTAGCCCGCATACCAACGCACGATAACAAAGGGTAGGAAGTCTTATTTCGCATAGCATAAATTACAACTAAGGCTACGAACACATTTTAGACCAGATACACAGGGTTTAACCTAGCAAAGATTACAACACAGTACCAATTACATAGGCTACAGTATTTCCGTCCACACCTATTTAACATAGCAACAATTTGAAGTCAGTTTCTATGCGTCTGGTGACTAAGCACACCACAATTGAACAAAGAAACACATGAAACCAAGAGGAGAAGAAAAAAAGAGGGAACGAACGAATATGATTTTCCCTTAGAGGAGAAAAGAACACCACAATTAAACAAAGAAACCAAGAGGAGAAGAAAAAAAAGAGGGAACGAACGAATATGATTTTCCCTTAGAGGAGAAAACAACACCACAATTGAACAAAGAAACACATGAAACCTAGAGAAGAAGAAAAGAGGGGCCCATACTTGGGGGGTGATAATCAATTTTATTTATGGTAAAGGCTCTGAGAAGAGCATTACACATATCAAAAAAGTGCCTGCTTATTTTAATTGGCTGGCTGGCCAATCCTTATTTTTTTTAAGCAGCTTAAGGGTTGCTGCTGGATTTCAATCAGTGAAGTAGTAGTAGTATTGTTCGACAGGACGATCATAGTCGTCCTGTCAACGCAGACGGTCATGCCGTCTCTTCGTTATTGTTTTATTTGTAATCTATATTTTACATAGTTGTTGCTGGTCTAAGTGATGTTGTATTGATATAGATATAATGGCGGGGCTAGTCTATTTGGATCTTGTGCATTTTCTTTTCTATAAGGTAGGATAAATAGTTGCTATATGTTGAGGTGGTGGGTATCTGTTAATAACCTGAAGTGTTAAGGCCTGATCATTTTCGTTAATCGTCCGGTACATTTCTAGTAAGTGATGGAGTGGTGGATGATGATAGCGTGGTTGGATGTTTTGTTGTGCATCTATGTGGATTGTGTCCAGGAATGTTGGGTGAGCCGTAGTCCAGCGTTTTGTTATATATTTTAGTCGTAATGTTTCCAGGAGGGTTTTGATTTCCGGGAACGTAAGGCGATCATACAGAAGATGTGTGGGACTTGGTAGTTTGATGTGGTATGCCAGCCTTAGAGCGTGTCTCTCCCATATCCGTAGCCTTTTATAGAAGTCTTCGCCTTTTATAGAAAATGACTCCGAGGTACTTCGCTGATGTTGTTGCTCTTATAGGTGTGTGGTTGACATGGAGATCAAGCTTGGTGGGATTTCGACGGACTCTTGTTTTTGTTTGCTGTATTACCAGTGCCTGGGTTTTGAGAGCGTTTATGGTGATACGCCACCTAAGACTCCATGTGTGAAATTTATCTATAGCTGATTGGAGCAGACGGTTGATGTGTTGGATAGTGTTGGCACTGGCAAGGAAAGCTGTATCGTCGGCAAATGTAAAGGTATGGAGAAGGTGGTATTGGCATGTCAGCTACATATAGGATATACAATAGAAGTGAGAGAGCAGAAACCTGAGGCACCCCAATATATGGAAATATTGCATGTGATAGACTATTGTTGATGGCAACATATGCCATTCGGTTTGAGAGGAAGTGGTAGATTAGCCGTATATATACTGGTGGAAGATTGAATTTGTACAGCTTATATATCAGGCCAGCATGCCAGACACGGTCAAATGCCTTTTCCAGGTCGAAAAGTAGCAGACAGGATGGCTTATTAGTGTTATACTGGTTTGTTAGTATTGTTGTTAATCGTAGTATGTTGTCATCGATGCTGTGATTGGGTCGGAAGCCTGTCTGGTGGTAAGGCAGTATATCGTATTTGCTGAGATGAATATTAAGTCTGCGTACCAGTATGCGTTCTAGTATTTTACTGAAGGTAGGAGTGAGTAGGTCTATATGATTTGGTGTCTGTCTTATCTTTGTTGGGTTTCGGAAACATGAGTACTTTTGATAGCTTCCATTCTACGGGGTAACATCCAGTGCGTAGCACGAAATTATAGATGATGGCTAGAAGCTGTAGTAAAATGAACGGTGCCTCTTTGATGTGGCGATATGTAATGCTATCGAAACCTGGAGCTGTGTTCTTCCTATTGTTTGTGACTTCTGTGATGTCTTGTGTGGTGATTGGAGTTGTTAATGGCTGGTTGTGGTCGACAGTATGCTCGACGCTTATTGTCAGGTCGGTTTTATGTGGATCAGTCTTGCGTTCAATATTTCTGGAGAACTCTGTTATTGCGCAATGAGACGATTCAGAAGTGAATACTGTTTGTAGGCTGTCAGCAAATATGTTTGCCTTAACTATGTCAGTATGTGGAGCTGAGTTGTCTGTCAGAATTGGGTATGTAGTCGAGGTAGACTTGCCTATTAGTTTATTGAAGTGTCTCCAGAATTTTGAGGGATTTCTTTCTCCTTCCAAGTTATGTGTAGTTCTGATCCACATGCGTTGTTTGTATGCCCGAATGTAGTTTTGCACCATACGTAAATACTGTCTGTGAGGCCCAACGCTTCAAGTGACCTTGTGCGTATATATTCTCGGTATGCTTTCCGTGATAATTGAATTATATTTAGATATTGTGGTGGGAATTTTGGTTTAAACGGGGTGGTGGTGGTACTAGGAATATTTCTTTTGCTGCTTGTTTGTATAGCCGTTGTAAGCTGTGCGATCGCCTGGTCCATGGTGTCAAGCTCATGAGGTTCAGGTATTTGTTCTACATATCGTTCTAGGTCTGTTCGATACTTGGTCCAGTTTGCTTTATCATAGTTGAGTATTGTACGGTTAGCAGTTACTGTTGCTGTGTGTCGAGTAGGTATGTACAGGTCAAGCTTTATTAGATCGTGATCGCTGCCTATAGAATCAAGCACATTGATGGTGATATAAGGTGTAAGTGATGAGGAGGCAATGACAGCATCCGGAGTAGTGTTGCTACTAGGTCTTGTTGCTCTGGGTATTGTACATAGTTCTCCATGTGTGCGTTGGCTAATGTGGTCTCGAAAGGTTTGCTTTTCTCCAGCAGTTCGGCTATGGATGTTGATGTCGGCCATGATTATGTAATGTCTGTAGTTATTATCTATATAGTTAAAGAAGGTAACCGGTATAGGGGTGTGGGGTCGTACGTAAATCGTAGCTATTGTTATTGGTTTTGCCTTGAAGTATACTGTACAGATATTATGCTCAGGCATGTTGGCAGAGAATTTTGGAGTAATATTTCGGTGTGGTATTTTTGATTTTATTCCTACAGTTGTGCCTCCGTGTGCTCACTCACCTTGAGGTTCGTCGTTGCGCAACAATGAATATCCTAGAAAATGTATTTGCTGTTTTGGTTTAAGAAATGTCTCGTTTAGAGTAAAACATTTGACATTTTTTTCCTGAAGAAGGTGTTGGAATATTGCTTTTCATTCCTTTAGTGACTGGATATTAAGATGTAGCAATGTTACCACGTTTCGTTTATCCATCCTGGTTATCATTTGGGAGAGGGTTGATTTTGAAATGTACATGGGGGCCGGAGTACGTAGCTTGTACCGTGAGTTTATACATGAGCTTGGTAGTATAGTTTAACTGCTGCAAAATGTGTGG
>JAGDQP010042487.1:0-16531 GCA_022664845.1 Lepisma saccharinum | reverse complement strand
TAAATACGTTGCAGACGTTCTGAAAGATCCCCGCTAATATCAACAAATCGCAATCATCCAAATGAGAAATTTCTACAAACTGTACCAGGGAAGCTTCCATAGTACCCTGAGGACTGTTCTCTATAATCATTTACGTGAACAACTCTTCTGTTAATTTTGACAAAGCTAGAGCTTAACACCGTTTCGGCTAGACTCTTAAGCCATCGATTGGAACTCCATGTAAAACCTGAAGAGAGAAGGCAGTTGGAGAAAGAAATACTGACTGGTCTCGTGTGCGTTTTGTATGTTGAGCAAATTAAGTGAACAGTCCTGTCATAAATATGGGTTATAACGGCAATGGAGCAAAGCATGTACAGCGAAGGTGTTTGGTGGGAATTAATTGTGCAATACAATGGTGAAGGTCTTAAACATCTAACTACTTTTATTTGATAACTTATTATTCATTAATATTTAATGTTAAATGTGATTCCCATAATGTAAGAGAATTTGACTTTTCTTTTTAAAGAAAGAAAAGAAAGTACTTTAAAAAGTCACTTTGAAGTAATAAGGAGTCTAAATAAGAATAAGAAGTCCCGTTCAGAATGCCTCTATCAGCATTCTGGGACAAACTACGAGTGATAATACAGCAAGCTTTTTTTTTTTTAACAAATCAATGAGCGTGTCAATATGTTTTAAAAAATATACAGGAAAATGCGATACGGTGTTTCACTTCGTTTAGTATTTCGATAAAGCTGAGGTTGGGTTTGCTCTTTTCGCCTCTCTTTCAAACTCCTTAACCCCAATTTTTAGATTTCTTTTTGGTATACCAATATACGTCGAACAACATTTGTAGGAAATCTCGTACACACTCGGAAGAGTCCATGCTATCTGTGAATGGCTTTAAATTTGAAAATGCTATTTCCAAAGAGGTTTCTTGCAGACAAATGACATGCTATGAACGCTCTGATTAACTCGAACACAACAAGTCTCTGTCTCACTTCGCATCAGAAATTTTTAAAGTGACTATACCTCGATGCTAAAAGTAGTCATTCATAAATGCCAAAAATGATACTTGAGAAAACCTCATACCAGCCTCCTCCTATTTAACACTGGGTAAACTCACTCTGACAAATAATTACATCTCCTCCAACATTTACAAATGTTTGCAATCAACCTCCAACATTTACAAATGTTTGCAATCAAAAGCAAAAACGCTTGCTAAAGTATTCAATCACCTAATTTAGTTTATTGAACAACACTGCATTATTCTAATTCTCAAGACAACCATGCGCGATATGCAGATATATAAACAAAGCATGCTACATATTAAATATGATTATGTACTTACATCTGAAGATTTTCTTCCTAATAATAAGTAGGTTGCGAATACATCGTCGTACTTCGCGTTCCCCAAACTATCTTCAATTTCAGTCCTTGTGTAACCCATACCGAGAAGGGCTTCTGGAAGAAAGAAAGCGTTGAAATAACACACATCACAACACACACAAACTCTGATAAACAAATGGGCAAGGCTGCTGCAAGCATCTATGTCTACTCTTCCCACTCTATTGCAATATATGCAGCACTAGCAATACATCATGCATTACCAGTGATTTTCTATTTAAAACACTCCCATACAGCAAATGATGTTTGTAAGCTGCAACAAATATATGATTACGTCTTTTAAGGAAGCAGAGAGTTTGATCCACTATGGTTCTTATACCCGCACCAGAGGATCACCACTATGACCAACATTTTCAGTTTCGTTGGGAAAAACACGCTGAATATTTGAGCTTTAAAGCTGTGCAGTGAAGTTAGCAAAAGAACAGAGCCATGTCATTTCCTATTACCCCCGTTCGAAGCAATTTCTGAGCAACTCGTTTATCTATTGTTGATCGATCCTTCTTCCTATTTTCAGTTACAGCCGCCAGTTTGTATTCTGATACAAGCAGTACGTATTAACACAACGTATCTCTAATATTAATTGTAGTTAACAGTCAACGGAAAACAGTCAAAGCAGTGGAAGCATTTCTAGCTGTCTATCTTGATAGCTTCTTCAGTACAAAACAAAATTTTGGACATAAAAAAAGTATTTTTTTGTTTTTGTATGTGATGGAATTTAATGATGTAAACAAAATGATCAGAAGTACAAATTACGCACTACACACAAAAAAAAACAAACACTTTTTTACACAAAATTGTTTTTTTGTACTGAAGAAGCTAGCAGGTGGGTAGTGAAAGGTGCTTCTACAGATTTGACGCTTCTTAGTTAAGGGAGACTACAATGAATAATCAATGTACGTAATTGTGATAATACATTCGTTCTCAGTTCAATACAATTTTATAGAACGTTTTTAACTCTATGTGGTGCAAGTTTAAACAAAGGAAACAAGGTAATTAATTGTTGCAAAATTCATCTAGCATTTTTGTAATGAAATTTTTTTAGTAGTATACTGATTTGAATTACCTAGCTTGTTGTGGCGATATATAGACTATGCATCACATACATACTTGCAGTGTAACTACTGAAACTTTCTGCGACACTACATTTCACTGAAAGAAGGAAGATTTTGTAGTTACAGTAGAACCTCTGTTATCTGGGGCGGAGGTCATGTCGGATAACCAAAATTTCGGTTTATAAAAATGTGTATTTTTTTAAAGTTTAAAGTGAAAAAATTGAAGGCAATGATAAAAAATACTTTTAGATTAGGTATATAACAGACTTTTAATAAAGCTTTGAATTCTTCTACAGTTGAACAACTTCTTATACAATTAAGTTTACTGCTTTTTGAAAAAATCTTATCTTTTTCTGTTAGCATTTCAAATTTTATCTTTTTCGATATTCTTTATGCCGTTTCGGTTAAACGCTATTCCGGTTAACAGAGGTTTTACTGTATATACATAAACTATTAAAAAAAAGTTTCTTATATATTAGTACACACACAAACAGACGTACGGGAACTTCTCACACACACAATAAACACCACAACGTTTCTCCAAAGACGTGTTCACATAATAGAAATGGAGATTGACAGAGGACTGGTACTAAGGAGCGGCCATGTTGCCAACTCATATCACTAAGACACAACAAAGGGAAGCTGGAAGGGCAATTAAAGATAAAAAGGTATTATTGTTCCAGTTGAAAACAACAATAGAATCGTTGAAAATGCTTTGCAAAGGTGATGATGGCAGGCCGAGGAAGATGGATTGTTAAAGTTTAATTTTTGCGCTGACATCGTGAATGAAGACTTCTTCCTACAGGCGGCGTGCTGAGGTGTTGGTCGTAGGGGCCAGAATGTGTATTACAATACCACGGGAAAACATATCAAAAGTGTTGGTGATTGGGTATGTAAGCATCTAGTTTCTGGTTTGTTGATACCGCAAGTGGCGATGGTTGTTCAAAGGTCCGCCTGTTGCCATGTCACGCCATACCTGTAACGTAATCTTCATTCACTAACCAGCAAAATCTTTTTATGTGGGGAAAACAACGGATCTCTGAACATTCGAATTAACAACCATCGCCACTTCTGCACCAACTGCTTTTTAGTCTCCTTACAGACCAAATCACACACTAATTTTGATCTACCTTTCCGTGTTGCTATTATATATATTCTGGTCCTACGACGAACACCTCAACCCGTCGCCTTTCATTCACGGTTTGAGCACACAATTGAAACATGGCCTAAAATTTCAATAGCACTTAAACCCCCAATCTCCCCTCGCTCTTTTGCACAGCATTTTCAATACCTAAGTTTACAAATTTTCATTCTGAAACGAAAACGTTATGCGTTAGACAATTTTTTCCGAACTTGATGCGTCGGTCGCTTTACTCTTTTGTCTCTGCGCACGTGTTCGTCTTTTGTGTCTCCATATTTGATTAAGATCCAACTGATCGAAATATACTGATTTGTTTTTCGACTGGAACAATGATACATTTTATAAACTGTGTGTGTGTGAAGTTTCGGTCTCAAATCTACCAATAAGTACGCCCACCCCACCCCTCCCTCAAAAGTTTTAAAAAAAAAGTACGTACGATAGATATTACTGTTTCACTTTGCTCTACGATTTCAATTCACAAGCTCAATTTGCTCTACGCTTAGGCTTGAATTAAAGTCTGTCACTTCTCTAGATACGACGTGTTTCATACGTATTAACGTAAATGTCAAAATCTCTGCTTTTTTCAGACTTAACACAAAAATTATTAAGTTTAGTTTAACGACACCTACCTATCCTTTTGGGATCCTTGAAATCCGGTTCAGGTTCTATATAGGGTTTAAGTTCTTCTTCTTCGTAACCCATGTTCATCCATTTGTCTTTCATTATGTTCTGGAATTAAAGAAAAAGATTTCAACATACGCAAGAATGGCACTTCGGTAGGACAATGTAAGTGAACTTATTAATTCAACTGTAACGTTAGAAAAACAATTTGAAACGTGTCCATATTCTCATCCTAAACACTGCTCTACCAAGGCTTGTTTTGTTGTTTTAAGTTAATGTTGGGATATTATTTCCCACATTCCTATCTGTATAATAAATCTCTATGCTTTTTATTATAGCCTTTACAGCACTGGTCCCTTTCTGCTTTTCTTCTATCAACCACATAGCAAATCCGAACGAACAATTTTTGGATATTAACTCCTGATACAAAAACTATTCTCCACTGATGACGTTCGCTTGTTTTCTTACCTCTAGACGCTGAATGACAACTTTTGTAGTCATAGCTTTCTGACGTCATAGTTCCCTACCTAATTACGATAAAGAATAATTTTAATACGTTCTTGAAGCAACAAGCTAACAGCTGACATATTTTATCCATCTTGAACGTCCCAGCGGGAAGGAAGAGAAGAAGAAGTCGGAGCTTTCAATTTTTTACTCTCTCTCTCTGGGGCTGTACTCACGTAGTTCTCCACAACAACAATGTACGAAGTTAACGAATAAACAAATCGTGTGCGATGATATTTCAAACCTAGCAAGCGCTGGTATTGTATCGCTACTAATTTTTGGCTGTATTCATATCACTTTTCCCCAACAACAAAGGCTCTGCCGAAAGCGAAAAGCAGGCTGCAAACAACCTATACACAATGTACACGCTAAACTTGAAAACAGAGCCTGAAATTACGGAACGAACGAACGATAAGGCCCAATTTCATGAAAAACAATGTTAAATCCTAAACATTCGAACTCCCTTACAGTTCGTAGGTGGGTCATTCGACGTCAATTCAACCAATATTTCTGATGATCTAAACCCGACCATCTCAGAATTTTACGAAAATTTGTATGTTGGTAGTAATTATATTGTTCATTTCAAAACTGAAAACAGTTTCAAAATCGTGCACTGGTTCCCGAGTTACAGTATTTTGAAATTATGTAGATCCGATCTTTAGTTCAGGTGTTTACGAAGTAACCTGTGAGTGCAAGGGCAAATATATCGGTATTACCAAACGTAATGTTTCAGTACGGCTAAAAGAACATTTTAAAAATTCATCCAAAATCGATGCATTGTCAGGTCTTTCCAAACATCTTTTTGCTACCAAACATAAAATAGGAAATACTAGGGTTATTCACTGCTCAAGTAATGTTAACGAACTTAGGATTTTTGAAGGTTACTACATTAAATCACTCAAGCCTGAATTAAACAAATTAAGCATTGACACCACGTCACTGGGTAGAGACTGGGATCAACTTTTAGATAATATCAATACATGTATCTGGCAAAACCCACACCATCTACATCCTGATGTTAGGTAGCCGCCATTTGTGTTTGACGAGCCTATACAGGTGCATACGTCCCTCTTAGATGTTCCTATCCTAAACTTTTTTATTTTAACCTTGGGACCGTAGAAGTCAGTAGTGTACTGCCGAAGGCCCGTCCAGTTTTTAGTTCATTTTCATACTGAGGTTTTGTGGTAAACACGGTAGGTGTGATTTTTGTTTTAGTAATATTGAACATTATTAAATTGATTTAACAATAAATTGTAGACCAGTTGGAAGAAATTACTACCGGTATCCAGATTACCATTATAAGATCAGTCATGACCTGACAAAACAACTAGGGTAAAACCGTGAGTTAAAAGAAATCAAGGGGAAAAAAGTAGTCTTGCTAGTCGACCCCCTCCTCCTCCTCCTAAACTGAAAGAGTAGTTTTTTGTCGAAGTTTTGAACTGAAAATGTTCTACATAATATTCCATCTCTTTTTTTCACCACATCCTACTTAACTGAAGCCCCTTGGTTTAAAAAATAAATAAAACACAAACTATAGACGTATATATATTAAAATCTAATTCTAAACATTATGAATATAAAATTCACGATACCTACCTCTAACGATGCCCTCTTGGCAGGATTTAATACTAAAAACTTTTTCAGCAAATTTTCACAGTCTGTTGACATATAGAAGGGTATCCGATATTTCCCCCTCAACACCCTTTCTCTTAATTCCCTGAGAGTTGAACCGTCAAATGGAAGGGAACCACTGACTAGCGTGTACAAAATTACTCCTAAAGACCAAACATCTACTTCTGGACCGTCGTACTTTTTTCCTGAAATGAGAGTACCATCAAATATTAGCAATTACATAACTATATTGTCTTGTAATAATACGAAATATAACAAGTGAAGGTCAGAAATAAAGGACATATACATAGAAAACTACTGTCATGTTCAAGTAAGGAAGTCGTAAGCAGAACTGTATGTCTTCCGTTATTTCACCAAATTTACATTTACAGTTTATGTGGTTCACCACATAAGGAGTACAAATTTTGTAAACAAGGTGAACCAAAAGAATGTATCACACTCTCAATGAAATGTCAGGAGTCCTATTGACTACATAATGCGAAAGGCACACCAATTACACGAAAATTATGCAATTATCACACCACAGTGACAGTGGACGACTATAACACCCAAATTTACGTTAAATTCATGTCACTTACAAATGGCACTTAGCCCCATTTAGCAAATGCGCTCCAAATGTCTTTCAGGTTTACACGCATTTAAATATTCCAAACGCGAAATTTACAAGTATTTAAATGCTCGCCTGACTTCACTTATCCTTACATCATTAACCACGAAACAGAAGTTTGAACAAAAGCATCGTAACACACAACAAAGGTTCAATTCACTGGGCCTTACGCTGCTTCCATAAGCAGCCATTTATTTCTTACTACAAAATACAAAAACATATTCTGATTTTTTTACGTGTATTAATAGAAGAAAAATAAAACTCTTCCGAATAAACATAAATTTGTATTAGTAACAGTATTATAAAAGTTCAAGTCGCAAGCCAGTTCTCATGAACATATCACAATGCCGTCAAATTTGTTCTTATGAAGCACATTAAGTGATCAGCAGTTCAGTGAAGGATGTATTACGGAAGAATAGGAAGATATTCAAAACCTATGAGCTTTTTTCAAGGCCCCTATGACTTTCCTAACATGGACAAATCTCCAGAAATCAGATATGTAATAAAAGTTTAGAAAGCCAAGACACACGGTATTAAGATATTTCCACTAGGACAATGGAAAAAATTGTCACGAAGGCTCCAAGGTTACATAAACATACATGTAAAAACGAAAATGTTCGATTTGTCTCAAAGACAAAAGCACGCGCGGTGCGCTAGGAAGCTGTCAAGTAGAAAATTACTTACGTAATCTTTGTAGGTATCCATTACCTCTTCTTTCTATCTGTCATTATCTTTCACGCGTTCCTGAGGACATGTATAGTTGAATTTGAAACGTCGAACTCGTTATAGTTTTTTTTTTCTCTTTCTTTAAACGTAGGCTACTTACATGTATGTTGTACATACTTCCAATTGTACAGCCCCCGGGGGCATCATGGTTATAAACAAGATAACATAAGTTCAATATGAGCTGGTATGCTATTAATTGAGTATATGCATGATACATGATACGTAAGAACACGCAGCATGATGTCCTGGCACCATCCTAGTCGGCATATGCTCTCTCGTATATAAATGTTGCTCATGGGAAATGGAAAAAGCTCTTTCACCTAAGATTAAGAAGAAGGCAGAAGCAAAAGTAAAATATAAACTCATGTAACACAATGTTACGATGAGCAAACTGAAATACATCAACGTTTAAAGCTGGAAATAACTGGTAATCAGAGAAAATATAGAGACGATAAAACATGCAGAAAATTGTACTAATGAATGAAAAATACGAAAGAGAATCGTTGTAAAACGGAATTCGAACACAATAATGGGAACTAAATATACCTGAACCATATGGGTAATGAAGTCAAACAAAATAATTCGAAAGTACTAAAAATAGCAGAACAATTATAATGACGGCGTAGTTGTGTAAAGAGTATAATAGGCGAAAAAATGATAATATAACAAGTAAGAACAAACTAAATATAAGGGAAACCTCTTCTAGATAATCAAGGAATAATTACAGAGAATACGAGAAAGTTGAAAAAATAAACTTAATCCTCTGAACTACAATCCAAAAAAACAAGTGCCTACCTTGAAACAATTCTGGGGCAGCATACGGCGGGCTACCACAAAATGTGTCCAATTTGTTACCTGGTGTGAATTCATTACTGAAGCCGAAGTCAGCTATTTTAATATTCATTTCACTATCCAAAAGTAAATTTTCAGCCTGTCGAAAAATAAATAAGGATCAACTCCAAATTATCAGCACAGTGAAAGACATATACCAAAGAATTTACATATATTTTAATGAATTCATAAAATTCCCTACTCGCAAGACATCAATACTACAAAAACACTACTCGCATACATGAATTCACTACTTCCAAAATATTGTCAGTCACAAATGCATTGCACCCACTCCTTACGAGATTCAAAAATAAAAACGTCTCGAGTTTAAATATAAAACAAGAAGGAAAATAAATCATGTGCTTAATTTAAAAATATACAATTTAACTTTAAAGTGAAATGTTCATATCGCACGTTTGCAAGAAAAGTGTCAACTCAAAAAAGTATAATTTTACAGGAGGATGAAAAGAAGTAACGTTGGACTTGAGGAGCTGTATACAAAATCCGTCCAACACTTATGCTATCTACCGGCCACCGATGTAGATCGACTTGGATTTTTGTCAAAAGAACAAAGAACGAAAATGAAAAATTTTGAGTTATGACACTTTCTTGCAAACGTGCGATATATTTCCAATACAAAATGTTACCTCATTTAAATAGTTACTTAAATTTGCAAATTTAAGACTTTTTTGTACGAAAAAAACAATTATATAAAAAGAGAAAAATTATTCTTAGAACTAAACGTTAACCAGTAAGTGCTTATTTAAATTTAATCCAGTAAGTGCTTATTTAAATTTAATCAGATTATATCCAATAATAGCGTAAAGATGTGAAATAACAGATATAGTGAAAAAATTACCTTCAAATCTCTATGAATGATTTTTTTCTGATGACAATACTGTACAGCTGAAACTATCTGCAAAGAGGAAAATATAAAACCTATATACTTGGAAATAATAATGTGAAGTATAATGTAAGTTTACATTTAAATTACTGAATATATTTATTTTTATGCTATACTCCGTTCCAAAGGGTTTGGCAGGTAAGTGCATCGAACCTGCATTGCAAATACTATTCAAACAATAGCAGCGTAAGTTGGATTGCTGACCTAAGTATGTCAACTTTAATTTATTTCCTTAATGTCAAGTGGTACGAAGAAACTTTTAACAATTATATAATATCAATTGTATGTTCAGACAGACAACTTAGTTTATGCTGAACCTTATTTTAGATTATCATTTACATTAAACTGCATCGCCATTTCTATACTTACTTATGTCAATTCATTTTTGGTGCTATGGGTAATTGTTTACTCCGACTTGATTTCTATTATTTGCACATTTGATATTATTTTCCTGTGTTGGGGGAGGAACTATTATGAATATAAATAATTACAAACAATGTTCATGGGAACATACTTTAACTGCTGAAAATTTAATTCCCTGCACGGCATAATTCAATTTCCCAACTGTATGTATATAATGTAAAGATTGGAGTGTATCACATTTTACCTTTATTGTAATATTGCTAATCCGTAACAAACATAGCCACAAACTCGCCAATATTATCTAATAACGGGAGCTATATCGATACTTAACAATATTCTTTTTAGTATTGTTCCTAACATGAAAGGCACACAGAATTAGATTGCGTGAATTGGCCCTGTTTCAGATCCTTACCTAGCTTATTTTAAATTAATATTTCCCTAGCATTTAAGCGTAAGTAGTACTATTTCAAAACGTATGAAACAAGAAAATGGAATAAACCGAGAACAACAGGGTCTATAAATAATACTAGTACTTATCAATCATGGGTTTCATCAACTAACCATACAATTTCTATTTCATATTGGATTACCAACATACACAACTTTTTAATTCGCTAATGAAATCCATGAAGAATCAGGTACTAGTATTCTCTTCCTTTTTTTTTCTTTTTACTTCCATTTATTTCATTTCCTTAGAAAAAGCACGAAGAATTGAAGGAAATAATAAATTCAACGCACAATAAGACAAGCACGCATTTATTACAAATCATATATTTGCAGAAAGTTTACAGAAATTTTCTCTTGAGCATTATAATTATCAAAGTTAATTGATTTCTAGGCTATATTCTTTAAATTTTAATTGCATTATAAATTTAACAATGTATTAGTCACTTGCAGAGAAGAAACCTCAAAACAACAATACACATAGCACTACGCATTCAAAATTTTAATGAGTAAAGTTGTGAAGACATACATTAATAATATACCTAATCTTATCTAACCACTTTATAAACATGTACTTCCTGTAGATACGAACACGATTAAGTACTACAGTTTCAGTACCGTACGTCTGCATCGTCAAGTAGAGCATTCAACATGAACTGAAGGACAAGTCAAATGGTTAAGTTTCATGTGATGAACTACAGTGTAAAACTGCCTGACGTTTATTTAAGTACGCAAACAATAGCTGCAGTATACATCTAACAAGCCACTGGGAACATTATGTTGAAATTAGATAACCATTCCTATTTAAGGGAACAGCAATTCAAAATATCACGGTGGTTGTTCAGCTACAAAACAAGTGAACACACCATCTTATCACACTTTCAAGAACGAAATACCTCATTTGCAACATATGCACCCGATCTATTCACATATGATTTATCCAAGAATATTATAACGTTCTACGCGAATGATATATTGAATACAGTTAACATGTTATAAACAATAACAACAGTAAGAATAGAGATTATTCCTTTAAAAAAAATCTCTATTCAAAACGTTCTTTAACGCAACAATAAGGCCTTGTTGTATTGAAACAAACGATTTCAACGTATACAGTAGTTTATGTACGGAATTTAATCTTCTAAGGACTTACTAGTTTGTGCCTTACCTGTCTAAACTTCGCTCTAGCTTCCTTCTCCTTCATTCTTCCATGTAAAACTAAGTAGTCGAATACTTCCCCACCACTTGCATATTCCATCACAAGGTAAAGGGTTTTTTCTGTTTCAATTACTTGAAAAAGCTTAACTGCAAATTAAAAGGGGAAAATTACGACCATATACATAACCATCTTTATTTCATGTTAAATATTTTTCTAAAGGGGTATTTTATTTTTCTTAATTCTAAGATGGCAATCATATATTCATACTATATCAGGCAATGCACAAGAAAGCCCAAGATTATGATTTCCACATGTTTTAGTTTCATCAAAATGTAACATTCGCCCTTTTAGCACCAAGCCACAAAATTTGTTTATATTCGCTACATGCACAAAAGAGACAATCGCCACGAGACAGAATTCTTAATCAGTCACCACGGATAACTTTGATGTTTTCATCCACATCAAGTGGGAACTTAAACCTACTGATCATCTTGGATAGGCCCGAAGAATTCTGTAGTAAACCTGCAGAATACTTGAGTGCAACTGGAAATTTCTTTAGCGCTTGCAAACGCTTCTAATAATAGCTCAACTTAAATGTAATTTCACACACATGAAAAAGGTATTCTCTTTATTCATATGTCAAAAACAAAAGGAGACTGAATTATTCAGCTTTTGCACCTAAACTTCAACTCAAAAGTGGTAGGCTGACGAGAATTCTAAATTTGAATGAGCAAATTGCTTATTTGACCTATGACAGGAAATCTGTAAGTAGAAAAAAGCAGTTCACGTTTTAATCAGAAACCCCGAAATGCCCTTAAATGTAACAAAAGGACAACTGAAAAAAGAACCGTTCAGTTTGTAATTAAAGCACATCAAATGAAATTTCTGATTGGATTGAACAGTAGAACACCCGGGTTTATCTTTCTTTCAATACCCGAATTGATGCTTCAATAAAATGTTGGTAATCTTTAGAGATAGTTATTTCCATAGCGGAAAGAGCTGTTACAAAGCATAAAAAATTCGAGTACAAAGGCCATGCTTACCCTAATCTGGAACAGAGCCATGTAGGAATGAAGGGCTTATATTAGCAGAAATTCCTAAAATTATCACCTGTCCGAATACTTCTGAGAAGTTCTAGAAGGTAATCTTGACAATTTTCGCATTCTGGATTATGCAGAAGATATAAATAGTGAAAGTTATTACAATTCAATAACTATTTCTATCGAACTTTTTAAATGTGCACTACAAATAATATAGATGTGGGGAGAAAATAAATCCTGCGATGGGATTCGAACAGTTGCAGGTTAAACAATAAAATGTCACTAGGAGAGCGCACTAACTACGCTACAAACAGCAGAGGGAGCCCATAACAAACCCTGATATAATCACTGCAAACTGACAGAGTACATGCCACTCATTTGAATCATTTCATGTTTTTGATGTTTCAACTTACTGAAGTGTGTTTGCCAATATATCAACAATTTCATCAATATATTACGTGTAATACTTTTAATTTTACTTGTTTCCTGCCTTCAGACTTCCGAGTAATGGAAATTCGTAACGCAAAACGAAAACGTCGAGACTCTGCAAATCGGTATATTGAAAAGTTAGAATTACCAAGACCCCGATATGCCCATAGCCAATTTCGCAAAGTAAAAAGCGCAAAATTAAAAGCTGCAAAGCAGAATCTCTCTGATCGGCAGAATGCCAACCTCTGATTGATGGCTATATGCTTAGCTAATATCTTATTCTTTCGCTAGCTTAGTCGAAACTTACCTAGCGGATAACGCCTAGTGCGAGATTGCAAAAGCAAAACTTGATTTTGGCCTCAAGATAGCGCTCACCGAAAGCTTGGTGATCGATCGTAAATAGCATTAATTGTGACGTATTTAGCCTGAAGACCGATAAGTATTTATATTAAATAAACACAGCTTTCCACGCAGTACGATTTTTTTTTTAATTAACCATCTTCAGATATAGCCTCATTTTGACAGTTTTACACTGGATATATTAATAATAACAAGGGGTTTAATTTAGGAAGGAATCGGTTCTATCCTTATTCAAAGAACCATCTCAACATTTGCCTGGTATGACTGAGTGAAACCAGGGAAAACATGTCGGAATAGTCGGCACCGGGAATCGAACCCGGGTCATTCCGATTACAAGGTGAGCACTCTAACGACGGTTCTACCTCGTCGTAGGATTATAAGTGTCTAGGAAAATTATACACATTAAAACCACGAATTACTACTTACGTAATACCAAACATGCAGCTATTGTACTTGCCACAGCATTTTACATGTTTTATGTTACATATAGTCATTCATATTTTTAATGTGTGTATATATTTAAAATGGTCCGTTTTACGCTTCCATGTAACGTATCTCCAAAACCGTGCTAGACAAATTCGTAGCACAATACGGAATACGTGAGGACTTCTGTGATAGCCACGGTAAGAAATCACTTTCCGTTCCTCACCATGCTGCAACCTTGGTTTTAATATTAAACACATCATACCATTCGATTCTCCCAATACTGACCTAATTTCATAGCTTTAATTGATCGCGCCCATCGTTTTCTGAGCACTGGAAGAACTCTCTGAATCCAACACACTCCAAGTTTACCTATGAACTAATATACAACAAAAATTCGAAAGTACAACTTTATATATCGAATGGACAACGTGGAATCGAAGTCGTCTGTACACTACAATGAAATTATTTAGATACAGAATTAAGTTACGTAATTTTGTGTAACATTCTGCGATAACACTGCGAAACTCCAAAGCATGCACTGTCAACGAACAACGCTAGTAACGATTGGCTTCTTTTGGCTGTAGTGAGCAATATTGATACAGCACAGAACAATAAGCTGAAGAATGCTTCGTTATTACCTTCTGTCAGCCACTACTTAGTTCGGAAAACAAAGTATATCCCTACACAAAACTAAATAGATTTACTGCTGACAAGGTTGTACACTATTACTGAACAATCAGTGTTTCTTTATACAACAGTTCTTTTCTCTTCCTTTTTTTATATATACAAAGCTTGTGCGAAAAAAAAATGCATTTCTATTGTACAGCACCGTCAGTGTTATGCGTTCCTGAATGCATGTGGAAACTCGTACATCTAGACTGTTCGTGACAAATATTGCAGCGAATATTGACGCAAAAGTTTAAGGGACCGCCTGTTTCTTCCATATAGAATGCAAGTTATGTACCTAGTATAAGATTTGAAGTTGTGGCATGTTCTTTTGGGATGTAAAATGAAGCTGCCATTGGCTGTGCTAAATGAGAGTTGAAGTAATAAGGATGGGGTAGGTTTTACATCTGTGGGTGGAAACTGAAGACAACTGGGAACAAGGGTTAGTGCAGATTAAGATGTTTCTAAGGTTGCGAGGGTGCTAGAAACTAATCTTTGCTTTCTGGAAAAACCGGGCCTCCTATCGGGAATCAGATTGGAATATATGGAAGTGGGAACGTAGAATTTGTTTGATCCTGGTTAGCTTAGGATGAAACTGATTATGTCCGTGGATTGTGCGAGTTAAATGTGCAAGAATGCCGTCGAATCTGCTTGCTTTCACGGGTAGGTGGTTAGTCTCAGTTGCAGAGCTGGTGGCATCTGAGAGTAAGGAAGAAAGGAATAGCTTCTCTGGTGCTGTAAGGATGGAAACTTGAATAGTACAAGTATTGCAAATGCTTGGCTGGTTTTATGTAAACCGAAGTGTCAAGGATGTTTTCTACAGTGAAGTCCACGTCAAGGAATGTAGCCTTTTTGTTTGAAATGGATTAAGTGAACTGAACAACATAGAAGTGGTTCTGTTATTCTCGGAATGTGTTGAGTGGTTTCGTGTGGCCAGTGGACAAATGTGTCGTCCCAGAAACGTATCCAAAGTAATGGAGTTAATTAAGATTTGGGTTTATACGAAATTGTGTTCAAGCTTGCCTATAAACAGCTTTGGATTTGAAGATAACTGTTTTCGAAAGTTAAATTGTTGCAGGTGGGAAAAAGGTTCTGAAAGGAATGATGTAACTGGAATATGGCGTTTGGGTCTCTGCTTGAGGAAGAATTTCAAAGTTGTTTGTTAGGCCATGAATGTGAGGAATGTATGTACAAGGAAGTAACATCAATAATAACAAGTAGTACGTCGCAAGGGAGAGGAGGTAATTTTCGGATTATCTCTAGGATGTGATAGGTGTCAAGTATGTAGCCAAGCAACGCTTTAATATATGGCTGCACGAGAGTAATCAAAAGCAGAAATACGGCCTGTGAGGGAAATTGTAGATGGACACGATGCATATTGATGAAAACGGCGCTTTTAGGTGCGCAAAATTTCCTTATTGGCTTGAAAACACAGCAAATCCGCATATTGATGATTTTTCTTGTTGCACCATATTTGTAATTAGTTTTATTCGGAACGAATTTGCAGTATATGAAGCAAAACAAAAGTCTAAATTTGCATGCAAATAACACTTTCATACAAATTATTTCTACAGTGAGTAGCTAAAAAGTTGTTAAAAATTAGTAACAAGTTTTTTTTTTTAAATGTTTAAGACAACACTGTCTTGAAGCAAAATCATGTAATCACTTAGTTGAATTGTTACTTTATTAGGTACCAAAGAAAATGTCAAGATATGTGAATTTAATAACACGAAAATTGACATTTTCTATTATAACTCAATTTTCAGACAGGCTCTACTTGGACCACTATGAATCTCACACCCTCATATAAGGACTGTTATATAGGATGACCAGCACCCCATGACAAGCCGCCTTATTCTCGAAGTGGATCTCTGACTTTAATGATAATTTCAAGTTTCAGTCATTCTTTGTTTTGTGATAAATTCGGAGACAGGTTTTCCACTTTCGCTTCACCACAGTTCTTTGTCACTACTCTCCACAATAAATATTCGAATACAAGCTTGCTTCTTTAGGTGAAAGGTCGTCTATGTATGTAAGCGCAACGTTAAAAAAAAGCCCTTTCACACGACATCTAGCATCACTGAACTTAAATTTTCACACAAAGTAGCACTTGATTTTTATGGGACATACACAGTAGACTCTTGCCTACCAGTTACTATAAAATAGTTGAGCAAATGTTACCAACCTGAGTTTCCGGTTCCAAGAAAGTATAACTGATCCTTCAAAACTTTTGTTAAGTTCAA
>JAGDQP010042485.1:648-15309 GCA_022664845.1 Lepisma saccharinum | reverse complement strand
GCTATCCTTTGATTGGTAAGACGGCAGTGTAGAATGAACTTAAGAGCTCATTCAAGTGGACTTTTGGGAAATGCATCTCTAGTAATGGTCTAATAACTTACCAAAATTCAGCTCTCCCCTAATTATTCCCGACATCAAGCCTTTATTTCCTGGGCTAAGAATCCAATAGATGGCGTTGATTAATAAACATTGAACAGTGACAACAGATGGAGTAACTTGGGAACAAAAATATCAGCAACAACTAGGATTAATATATATATCTGAAATGTCTCGGTTCTTCATTTACAAAATCTGGCAACCCTACATGTTATTAATCCTAAATGTTGCTGATATTTTTGTTCCGCGCTGATATTGATTTTATATATATATATATATATATATATATATATATATCGAGAATTTAGGGGTGACAACCCTACAGGAGGAGTCTGGCGGAATTACTGTTCTAGAATACACGGGCATGTTTGTAAGCCTGAAAGCAAAGGAGGAAAGTAAATACTTAGGTTGCATTTTCCGGCTATAATTTACTTTATCTAGCGCCCGTTAGGATCCTTCGTACGATTTTCCGATTGCTGAGCCAAAACTCTACCAACTGAGCTACTACGGCCGTTTGGTCAGTAAGTTGGAGTTGGGCAATTACGGCAGATCAGTTCCATAGTTGAGAAGTATCGCGATACTGGTGAAATCAAATCCTATATGTTTGAACGGCCTCGGTATATGAAAGTGGAAAAAACATATTTTGATACTTTACACGTAGACTTAAAAGATTAACGAGGACAAAAATTGCCATTTCAATTTGGAACGTCAAGCATTACACTTCATTTTAAACAGAAAGCATGATTTCCGAAAGGATGATGGTGATTATTCAATTATAAATATGGAGGAAGCTGTATGGAAAAATGAAACACCATGTTCTGCAATATCACATAGTGAATCTTCCTCAAGTGTAGAAGAAAATTATATTTCAGACAGTGATAATGAGATTTGCAATATTAGTGAGGAGGAAAGTAAAGATATTATTGAGTGTACATATAGCGCACTCTATCGTCCTCCTTGTGTAAAAGGAAGTATATATTCTTGTCCATGTATTAATAATATAATTCATGAACAATGTATTTACGAAGCTATCGAAAATTGGAAAAACAAATATATTTTCCTCTGATTTGTGGAAGCTGTTTTTATAAACTTTCTAATAAAACTATACATAACTGTGTCATTCGTCCTGTAGCTGAAGAAAAGTGTTTGACGAGGCGTACATGAAGAGAGTTAATGGATCCAATTAATCTTTTAGAAATTTATCATGTTAATATATTAAAACATAAATATTTTGCTAATATGGTGATTCTTAAATAAACTCTACACGCCTTATTTATACTTAAAGTGGAGGATGTCAGAGAGAAACTAATTGCAAAATATATTAATGCTGAACCTGATAGAGGTTAATTGTAAACATTTAAACTGATTCAAAAAATTTGAAGTTTCTGAAAAAGTAAAAGTGTATATTTACTTGAATGTGTGAAAGAAAAAAAATAGTGTAACGTTTCAATTTGTTTTTTCGATGTAGAAACTTAAACTTGTTTAAAATGCTGTATATGTATATTTTTCATTCATAAAAGTTTTGTATCCACTTCAGATTGAAGTAAAAAAGAAAGTGAATATTAAAAAATCTTATTCTTTAGTAAATTAAAAAAATATTATTATTAGTGAAATTCTGGAAATCATAGAATATAGCGTATTAAGATTGAACTTCTCTCATAATATTCTAAAGGTAATAATTTACTATATATATATATTCTACTTTAAAAATATAATAATGTAAAAAATAACTTTGAAAACCGCTGCACATAATCTACTTGAAGAAAATATGGATACATAGTATTATGAAGTGAAATTTGAAGACATATATTTTTCATAAATATATTTTTATATTCCTAAATTTTAAATTTTGCGCATGCCTAGAAAATTATGAAAATGAACTAGTTTTATTTTATATTGGATTAGATCATTCCTATAAAAATAATACCTAACTTTGAATTTATTCTTTGAGAAATATTTATTCACCCGCCTTCAAGTATGAACAGATTCTTGTAGCTTATGAAAATCTTTGAAGAGTATATTCTTAAATATAATTTCATGTTTTTACTATTTTAGTATTATCCAAGAACATTTACTAGTATTTTTATATAAGTAAAATATTTAATAAGAGAAATTAAATTATTGATTACATACATATCTTGCGTTCCGCAATATTATATCGTACGGTTTTTATCAGTTTAAGTCCTACAACCCTATATAGTGTCAGACCACATCATCCACTCAAAAGTATACAGTTAAAGTTAATGTTCCGAGTTGTCATAGTATTTGCTCGATCCTCCTTGATAAGTAAAAATTTAAATCATAATCACCGCGCAATCGTCACATTTTTATTCATATGACTACCTCAGTTTGCTTCGCGACGCTGGGTAGAAACAAAAAATTGAGTTTTGCCGGGAATTGAACCCGGAACCACGCGAACATGAGTACAATGTTCTAACCAGTAGACTAGGGATCCTTCCTATTATTATATTACACCTAACATTTTTTGTCAAAACATTCCAAATTCTAAAAAGCGCGATTCAGCAAAGTTGTTACTGCCAAATTATTTTATAAAATCTGTGTTTTTAAATTACCTATATTTTCAAATAAGCTGACTAAATCCTTCTTATTGTTAGTGTATGTTGTTAGAGGAGAACCTTTTCTCTTCTTTCTCTCTCTCTCTATTTATTTCACTCATTCTCTCTCTCTCTCTCTCTCTCTCTATATATATATATATATATATGTATATATATATATATAGCTTTTTTCCTGATTGATTTCCCTAGTGCAACATATATGGTTCTCGTTCAGACAGTATTTATACTAATATAATATTATACACTGTAGATTCTTATAAGCAAAAGGTATGGTGTATAGATTTTAGTAAAATCTCTGAAGTAATCACTTGGTCTTAAATAATACATGTGTGTATAAGTTCAACGTTGAATGTACAAACGACTTTTAAAAGAGTTCTTTAAAAGAGAAAGAAAACGAAATGCATACTAACATTATTGATGCACATTATTAAGCCTCATATGAAAAATACTCTTCTTTCTCTGTCAAGTAGTTTAATTACAGTAAAATTATTGAAGACTTAGCTCTTCTTCTGTTATTTAAATTTGTCCCTTACAAAGATCATAAATTTTAAGTCGCAGCGGATAAATATACTTAAATCTATATGTATTGAACTCAGACATGTTCCAGTTAAAGTTATTTAAAGGTCTACAACAGCTGTTTAATAGTTGACGCCTTCCGTTTAATCCCTTACTTTACAAAATAATATTTATCACCGATTGTAATTTAGTAGTAATTAGTTTGCAACTTGTAGCTGATTAAAATGTAATCAATAAACAAGATCTTATGTTAGGAATTATTTATATTAGTAAAAAATTAAATGAAAATGTCAATTATTAAATCTAGAAAAGAACATGTAAGAGTCCAGAGCATTTTCACTCCTTGAATTGATAGTGAAGAAATCATATTCTTTCAAGTGTATAAACTCTCTCTCTTTATCATTATATGGGAGTATACATATAAAATATTTTTCTGAAAGCTGTTAAATATTCTTACAGCAATAATCTATACAAAATAATATTCAAACTAAAAACAGAGGCATAGTAAGTCGGGAGCAAAAGGGATGTACAACTGCTACCAGCAACAGTAACACAACTGAACAAAATGAGGAATTGTTACGGCAAAACAGCGACAGAGGCAAACGACATAAAGAATCGTTAACATCGACTCCAATCAGTGTTGTCATCTACAAAGCATAAAGTCGCTAGAACGCGCTAAATGAAACTTTGAAAGCCGCCAAATAACGCGATAGAAAAAAAATATAAGAAAAAATGTTACGTTTTCTTCTTATATGGTATCAAATACATGCAAAAGAAAGGTGCTCATTTTTTATCAAGACATACTTTTTGAAAACGGAAAGTTGAATATTTCACTTTTGAGCAAATAATAGTACTTTACATGCCAAAAAAATACAAGTCAACTATGTTGTTACCATGTCATTGTCTCTATTAAAAATATATTCAGCAATAGTTCTCTAAAAGTATAATTAATATATAAACCCGTCAAGAACACTTTGTCTGAAAGAAACACTAGTTTCCATGACCAAAAGACAGGTTTGTATTCTCCTTCTATAATGTGATTAGATATACAAGTACTTTCAAAGATCATATGGTTTCATAAAACTAATGCATTCATTTTGCGTTCAACTACAGATTTCAATGTAATATTTAGTCCTTTAAACACATTTCGCTTACACCTTCAATCAGGCTCAAAACCTCTCTATTATAAAGCATGTCCAATTGTATATCTGTCATCCAATTAAATTCAACTTTAAACCTTATTAGGTCAACAAAATATACTGAAAATTTGTTAAATGTTATAAGGTTGTATTCTTTATCAGACGGTATGTAATACTGTCCAAGCCAGCACCAGTATTTTGCTTATGCGTTATTTTTGCTGCTACGTGCTTCATGGTGAATAGTATTGTGAGGTGCAGATTTTCTTTGAAATGATCTTAGTCATCAGCTTGCAAATGTATAAATTTGATACTATGCTGTTCGTCAGTGTGAAAATTTACTCTAGATATTCTGTAAATGCGATCTCTTTAACATGACTAGAATGTATTAGGTGGTCGTCTGAAAGTAGTGGATTAAATCGATACCAATATTTAGTAGAATGTGCAGTGTCTCTGACTCACGATTTCATCTGTTGTCCCACCTTGTAAGCGTTTAAATAATTTCGTACTGTTTTTTATAGTTGACGATGTAGTAACAGTATTATTCGCAGACCAACGAATTTGGCACAGATAGCCATACAAAATTATATATTTAAAACGTTCTTTCATTTATGAGTTCTTCAAATATATTTAGATATATATTCTGAATCTGTGACGAATACTTTATAACACTTAATTAATGAGGACAAGTTCAAAACGCATTGTTTACTGAAATTTGGTACAGCGATTTGTTTCAATTTATAAAGAATGTAAAATATGCAGGCTATGAATATTCTGCAAATATCTTTAAATAGCCTACTTTAGATTACTTGCTTCCAATTCCTAACACTATAAGCTATGTGACTCCATAGAAAGCTATACTGCACATCTTAACAATAATTAGCACCTTAAAGTCAACTTCCTCAAAATAAAACCAAAAAATCATTGTTTTCTATTTTTTAGGAAAACCTTAATTGTATATGACATGATTTAAGCAGTAATTCTTTTGCACGTTACACAGAAAATTTATTCGTCTCCCTTCTGATAAAAATATTTCAATTCCAACAAAATACCAACTACTAGCAACCTTGATTGAGAAATTAAGTGTTGGAAACTTTTATTCTAAAATTATTTCCTTTCACTATTAAATAAGAAAAATAATTCTGCATTTACCTTAAATTAAATAAAATCGTATAGCATACTTTTATTAGTGTAGTGAAGAATTTCACTCTAAAGCTCTGGTAAAAGACTGCAAAATACGAAGCGCATCTCGTCAGTTACTGTATATGAATTTTAAGTGTTACTTGAAACTATTATTTTTGATAACAGTTTATCGAAAAGTAACAGTGATTTGTAACAGTAATATGGATATCCACTTTCAAACTGTCATTTAGAGTAGAAATCAAAGAAAAATTCTTATTTTTTCTTCTACAAAATATGTTTAAAATGACTTTCAAAGAATTTCACTCAAACTCTGGTAAAAGACTGCAAAATACGAAACGCATCTCGTCAGTTACTGTATATGAATTTTAAGTGTTACTTGAAACTATATTTTTGATAACAGTTTAACGAAAAGTAACAGTTATATGGATATCTACTTTCAGACTGTCATTTAGAGTAAAAATCAAAGAAAAATTCTCAAAACATGTTTTCTACAAAATATGTTTAAAATGTCTTTAAAAGGCTGTACAACAAGATATTAAATTTTGGTGGACCGAAATTTTTAGTGCCTTTCAACTTTTGGACTGCCAAAATTTCAGGAAAATGGAACTTGTTCATGTTCAGGAGAATGGACGCGGGGCGGGGCGGGGACCACAAATAATAAAATGGTCGCCGATAAAATTTAAAATATTCCATTTATTCATAATTCATTCATTGATTCATATCTCCTCTTCCTCTGGTTCAATCTCAATGTAACTTATACACTACCTGCATAACACCTATAGCAACAATATCAAATATAAAAAACAGCCTCAAGGCCATATAATAGCAGTAGCAGCAAAAGTTCCACAAAGTCTGGCATCTACTAGTCCGGCGCTATGAGCTACAAAGGAAAATCCCAGTGAAGGCCATTTTCCCAAGATGGCAGCGGGTTCCTCAAGTTGGACTTTTTGAGACTTTTGTTATGTTGATCACGGATGTCCGTAGAACATTTTCATAAATTTTCAGCTTGTTAAATTAGTTTTCCTCGCTTTACCTCTGTATGAGTATTTGGCTGTATATGTAACGTATTTCATTATGAATAAGTTTGACCGACCATTGTGGCTAATTACAGATTAAAGTATACATTTTCCTATAAACCACGCGTTTTAATTTGATATATTTTATTAAGATTAGTGTAGTTCTTTACAGTCCCCATCTGAGCTACAAGGCCATCATCATTATTCTTATAAAAGTTATAATATCGAGCGAATCATACTGTCTGGGAAGTTATTTAATACGCAGACTCATGCATTCTGCTGTCGTCTCATCACGTTTTCGCTTCTATATCTTTCTCAAAACCTTATTTGCAAACACAAGCAATTTATGTTCAACTGCTTGGATCGCACTCCAACTTTCACGTAATACCATAAAATAATACGGGCAGATTAACCGTTCTGTATATTTTCAATTTTTAGCTCTCTTGATATTAATCACGAGGTTAGAAGTTTCTGAACTTAATTGAATACAACATGAGTTGCCGATGCTAAACGACTTTTTACCTCTTCAGTGACCTCATTCATGCTTGTTACATATGTTCCTATGTATTCAAAATTTTTTACTTTCTCCATAATCTCACTCTTAATTATTATGTATCATTTTCTTTCATCCTGTTTGCTTCGGATTGTTATCTTATATTTTGTTTTATTGACGTTCACCTATAGACCCGTATCATTGCAAGCTCTACTAAGATGTTACTATGTAGTGTATTTATATTGTCCCCTACTAAGTCTAACTACTCAACACGAAGTTGAGTCAAGCCATTCAATGTTAGTTCCTTTTTGTTCTCTTTATATTTTAAGAATCAAATTTTCTCACGCAAGGCTAAACAGTGGTGACAAGGGATCGCCTTGTTTCAATCAGTTGAATATCTCGAAACTATGTAGCATATGATTTCAAGTTAACCTTTTGATCTTATGTTTTTGGGGTCGCTGAGACACATCCTTACTAACTGAAAAAAATTTTTCGGTATGCCAAATTAAACCCGGATATTAAATAGTATTTCCCTTTCGATTGAATCATAATCATCCTTGAAGTTTATCAATAGCTGGTGAACCGTTCTATTGTACTCTTATAACTGCTGTAATATTTGTTTCAAGGCGAAAAACTGGGCCAACGCAGATGTATTTTTCTTGATGCGTATTGATGATTTTCATTTATTTCATCAATGTATATGCTTAGGCGTGTAGCAGAATATAACTCAACATCTTATAACATGCTGAGAGTAAAGAGATTCCGCGGTAATTATTACAGTCGGATTTATTGCCTTTTTAATAACTGAAACTATTACTGAGGTTTTCCATTCCTTTGGAAGTCCTCATTTTTCTTATAGCACTTACCAATTGATGTAACTTCTTCATCAGTGTCGTTCCTCCGGTTTTAATTAATTCGGCTGGAATATTGTCAGTTACTGGGGATTTGATTTTTTTTTCAGTTGCTTTATTATTGACATTCCAATCTCGATCTCGCTAGTTTCAGGTATCCACGGTTATGAGGTATGGATTTCAAATTTCTCTGTTCATCTGAGTGTACATTAAGGAAGTTTTCGAAATAGCTTTTCACACATCAAGAATTTTAGTCGGATCCTCCTGAATATTTCCATGTTCATTCTTGTAATCATCCTTAACCTTGGGTGGTAACTTTTTCATAATGAGTTTAGCCCTTTGTTGAGATCTCTAATGTTATTTGTCTTATTGTTTTCTTATATTTTCTGAATTTTCTGCTTTATATTTTTGAATCTACATGTGGTTACGTTACGGGTTAGTGAAGTGGTTTGTATTTGGTTCGGTTTTATTGGTAAGCCATGGTTGGCTTGCTTGTTTCTGTCCCTCATGAAGCTTAATGTATTCATCAAACCAATTGGTTTTCTGTCGTTCCTTCTCACAGGTTATTTTCTGCGCTATTCACTGTGTTACAATATGCCTTCCATATTTTATTCACTTAATTTTCATTATTACTATTAATATCATTTTGATTATTATTTGAGTCAGTTAAGATTTTGAACCTATTTGAGACTTAGAGTACGTAATTTGCATTTACGCTCGCGTTATCTAGTAGTTTTACTTTTAATTTAAGTTGTTTTGATCTTTTGTTTTCCTATTCGCAGTGCACAATTTCTCTTTCACTTTAGGGATCACTAAGTGTAAAATTAGAGTAAAATAATTTAAAATGAAAGTGGAGAGTTAAGTATCACGAAAACACAGTTAAGCATCACAATAGCGCCGAGTATCGAGACTGCTTTTCCGTTAAACTGGAAGGCAAAAGTTTGGCATGAACCATCGTGCTAAAAGTGAAATTACATTAAATATTTTAAAAATATAATTATACAATAGCCCAATAACACCGTAAATTATGCCAATACCCCAGGTAGCGAAAATGTGGTTCCCGTTAAGCTGAAAAAAAATAATTAAAATCAGTATCAAGATGCATGTGCGAATTGCAATTATTAGAAAACTTTTTAAGTACTATAATGCACAATGCTGTTATTTTAACATTATTCTATTATATAATCAATTGAAAAGTACAGGATAAAGGAGAGATGTTACGGAAATGTGCTTTTTCGTAGTACGTATTTAAAGTTTCACTTTCTCATTTACTCCCATGAATTTTAGATGGTAAAAACATTTTCAACTTATTATTTCTGCTTTCATGTAGGAACTTTCATTGCGGCTAGCTGTCTTTATTTAGTACTTGTTAGGTGTTCCAACTCCATTTGTTGTAAAAAAGCAGACATCCCTCTTTTCTATGTACTCTTCAATTGAAGATGATAATCGAATAAATGCTCGTTTAAAAGTAATCAATTACTTATGTGCATACCATTCTATGTCATCTCCATATTGCATTTTAAACAACTGATTTCACATCTTTTTTCTAGGAAATAAGATAAGTGTTTCATTTAGGTCCTTTGATCTGGAAGAAAGTGTCTCTTGTAATGAAGACTATGTAGAAATTCGTAAAGATGATGCAGTGGGAGAAATAATTGGAGTTTATTGTGGTAATGACATACCAGGAAACATAACAACAGCCAATAAATTATGGATCAAATTCAGAAGTGATGCTGAGGAAGTAGCAAATGGCTTTATTGCAGATTATAGCCTAGGTAAGGTTAACATATACTGTTTTGAATAACCAACTGTCAATGATAAATCCAATTTCAATTAATTTTTTAACAAATACTATATACTTTTGTATTCATTTTTAAACATTAGGGTTATCAAATCATTATTATTAGCCAAAAGGTTTTCTAACTACCAATATTTTTTAGCCCGTGTGCATTTTTATTGTTAAGTATTGTGAGTATCCTCATTTTTTCTTATGCTTTGTAGAATAAGAAAAGCGATGGTAGACATCTGAGACCAGCGACAGGAGTGTGGGTAGAAAAAAAAGTAACCTTTAGGTAGACGCATGCCGAATGCGACCAGGAGCGTGAACGGGTTACGGATAGTGGAACGTCCCTTAGATACGGACGTTCGAAGCGAAATAAGCAGGTGAAAGGTGAAAAAATCAGTCGCGGACAATATGGAAAAAGGGAGAAGCCCCGACAGAAAAATTCTGGTCCTCCAGGGTAGGACTTGTGCTTAGGGCTAACAATTCTATCATGGAAAACTAAGTTGTTCCGAAAGGGAAGCCAGAGCCTCGGAATAGGAAAGGACATGTGGAGGTGACAAGACAATGGAAGAAGGATATAAGAATAAGAACATGGCACATATGAACAACGTTATAACCCGGCAAAATAGAAGAGATTCTCAAGAGACAATAGAACAAACCCTGGATATAGTGGCATTAGAAATATTTAGATGGGAAAGCGCCGGCAGAATCGAGATATAAAAACTACAGATTTTGTAACGGAACATTAACAAAAACAGAAGAATATGGTACCGGATTAATTATAGGCAAACATTTACGAGATTCAGAAACCTCACAATAAATAAGTCCATTCCCCTACAGAAGAGCAAAGAAAGAAGAATTCTGCGAGAAATTAGAGAAAACTTACGATAGTACATCCAAACATGATACAATATTAGTACTAAGCAACTTCAATGCCAAACTAGGAAGTAAAGATGCAGTCACGAAGGTCACCGGGAAAAATACACTATATGCAGAAAACAATGAAAATGGAACCCAATTAATAAAGTTTTCTATAAGGAATTAAAAGGTAGTAAAGAGTACGAGCTTTCAACACAAATAAATCTATGAATCTGGAAATCTCTCGATAATAACACGGTAACCAAATAGATCTTTCTTATCAACAGCAGATACGAATCTTCCATAACAGATTCGGAATCCTTAGGGGCCCAAAATGAGATACAGACCACTTAGTTAAAAGAAAATTGAGAGGGAGAATATGTAGTAAACCACAACAGAAAACCATCTAAAATGAAAAATAGAACATAGAGAAGTTAAAAATCAGATAAGAAGCTGATAAATTCAAGGACGCGATGGAAAGTAACTATGAAAAATGCAGAAAAAGTAAACTCAACGATACAAGAGAAATATGAAGACAGTATAACTTTAATCAAAGATGCAGCGCAGGAAATAAATGCCAGGAAATAATTAAGCAAAAAAAAAATCGAAGCCCGAAGAAGAATGCTACAAAGAGAGACAAGGGGCAATTACGAAAAGTATAAAGTTTTTAGGAAGCAGACGAAGAAGGTTTGTAAAAAAAGAAAGAGATGATAAAAAGTATGATAGAGGAAATAGATAATTTAAACAAAGAAAATGACACTAGAAAATTTTATGCAGCGATGAAGAGAATGAAAATGGGATAACAGCCGAAAATGACAAGATGCAAATGCAGCAAAAGAGAAGTAGTAGGAGAGAAAGAGAAAATAATAGAAACAAAGACAGATCATTTTAAAGATTAAACCCTGAGATAAGGTAGAAGAAGAGTAACAAGATAAGAAACACCAGGAGCGAATAGGTAAAGAAAAGATGTTAACACCCACAAGAAAGAAAAACACGAGGAAGATGATGAAGCAGTACCCTCAAAGGAAGAAATAGAATGAATGATTAGGAAACTAACGAGCAATAAACCCCCGAGTTAAGACAGGATAAAGATAGAACTAATGAAACACGCAAGACCTAAAGTAAAAAATGAAATATATGATAATTCAACAAATTTCGAAGGAAGAAAAAAAATGCCGGAAAGATGGAATGTAGGAATAATACTCTTCGCAAAAAAATGAGATAATTAAAGGAATCATGGTATTGAATGTAACATACAAAATACTAAAATGCATAATCAACAATACAATCCAGAATTATGCAGAGAAAGAAATAGGGGAATATCAGTGTGGAATCAGGAAAAGTAGCAGGTATAATAGACCAGCTATTTATCATGCGACATGTCATAGAAAAAAGCTACAAACATGCACAGATCTTCACATCATATTCAAAGATTTCAATCAGGCGTTTGATAGTGTGAACAGAAACTGACACATAGCAGCTCTAGAAAATCTTCAAATAGCAAAAAAGCTTATAAGATTGGTACAGATGACGTTCACCCAAATTACGGTAAAAGTGAAAAAAGAACAACTATTAGGAGAATAATTCCAGTTCCGGAAAAGAAGTAAAAAAGGGATGGACTAGCAACAGCACTGTTCAAAATAGCCCTACATAAAGCCATTCACAAAGTAGATAAACGAGGAACAGTAGTGTGAAAAATCAGCCAGATCTGTGCTTACATCAATGATGTAGCAGTAATTGCAGGAACTGAGAGTAAACTAAAAAGAATGCACACCGAATTCGAAGAAGCAATCATGGTAATGGGATTACAGGCGAACGTAAACTAAACTAAACAAATGATAATAACAACTGTAGAACGCAGTAGAAATAAACTGGATATTACAATACAGGTGAACACCTTTGAAGCATATCCACATTTCAACATTTAAGATAGTTAATAGAGAATAGAGAAATACAACAATAGCAAAACAAATAAAGGAATGAGGAAGAATTATTACTGAGACAGAATAAAGGAAGGAATACAAGCAGGAAATAGGGCATATCAAGCCAAAAGCCAATTACTGAAAACCAAAATGATGAAGAGAAGCACAAACTTAAAAATATGTAGAACACGTATAAGGTCAATAGCAATAAACGGTTCAGAAGTATGGACATTCACTAAGGAAAACGAAAACGATCTACGTATATTTGAATGAAAAGTAACCAGAAAGATCTTTGGGCCCATCAAAATTGGAGAGGGATGAAGAATATGCTCCAACAGAGAAATAGAAGATGTCCTGAAAAATAGACATAGTCAGATACATAAAGGTACAAAGACTGAGATGACTGGGCCATTTGAAACGGATGGAAGAAGATCGACTTCCTTAAAGGATCATGAACGAGAAGATTTATTCCAGTAGATGAAAAGGAAGACCCCCAAAAAGATGGTTAGATAATGTCATAGAGGACCTCCGAATAGGGGGGGGGGGATTTTGACCAAATTTCGGGGGCGGCAAAATTTTGAAAATATGAAAAAGTTAAATATGAAAAACAATATTGACAGTTTAGCCTGCAGAATGTGGAGGCGGAGGCCGCGTGTGCCGCCCATGGAGAAAGGCGTATAGAGATGCCGCCCTACACATACAAAAGTTAGTATCCCTTACCTGAAAAGGAGGTCGCCAAAATGAACTCTTCGTATTACGGTACTAGTGGTTGTTTTGGGGGATGAAGCTGAATATAACCAGCCATAGTGTCGTTTCCCTATTCAGTTTAAAGTTCCATTTATAAGTTTCTGAATTTCCAACTGTTGTAATATTTTACTACAGTAGTTGGGAACAAGGGCGCCAATCAGGGGGGCTAAGGGCGCTCGCTCCCCCTAGGTTTACACTAATATGGCAGAAAATGAGGGGCAAAACGTAAAAAGGAAAGCAGTATGGGCAGTGTATGGGCGCTGTCCTTGTTCCCCTCCCTGAAAACAACAACATGGGCGCTCGTTGTTGGGAATACTGATAAAATATTGTGTTGGAGCTCAAACAATATAAAATTTGCTTTCATATTGTGTAAAAATAGTATACAAAAAAATGTCATGAAATTCTATTTGAATCAACTGGGGAAGATACCTCTGATAATGTTGGCCAATTTCAAATCACTACGAGTTACAACACTGATTTGTAAGTCTCGTCTACGAAAAGCGGAAAGCTCCGCAGAAATTAAACATATTTGTGAATTGTAGGACAAGTTGGTAAGAAATTTATGTTTATTCTTTAAGAAGAAAAGTTTGAGGACTAAATGTAAACTTTCACGTATTACTTAAATATTTTAATATACAAATAAAGTGAAGAAGTTTGGCTTACCAAGGAAGTGAAATGTTGCTATTACATTTATAATAAACATCGAGCTGCTGAGTTTCTTGGGGAGAATCCAAATTTTAAAAATCAGGTAGTGAACGTGAGTTGATAGGGAGCGGTGACCTTTCAGCGTTTGGAAAACAGAAAAGTATATATAATTTTTATAATTATTGCCTTGAGTGAGTAACAAACAACATTGTCACTATGTAACTGCAAAGCGTCTTTACATTTTTAACACGTAATTTATGCGTTATTGTGATGAATAAGTATGCTATTTTAGTCAACCACCAGTTGTAAAGAACCACGACGCTATTCGAACCCAATTCACACGGAAACAATTACTGGTAATGAGTTGTGTTCTTTAGATATAGTTTGATTTTCTTTTAAATTTAATGAAAACTTTGAGCAGCCAGTAAAATAATAATTCTGCCTTATTCCTAACCACATTACATTAAAAAGTGCGACACGAGTTATTACGTGTGCTTGCTATACTAGCAATAAACCACAAGTGACTGTAAGAATTTTTGAACTGGTGCTGCTTATAGAAAAGCAACATTAGAAAAATTAGAAAAAGAACAGGAAGTATTTAAAGGAAACTACAGAAATATTTAACTTTTTTATGAAAACCAGAAACTGGACATGGATAAGGATCACCTGATAGTAAAAGTCACATGGAAGCCCAAAAATCTGAACAAACAATAGAATTGCCCCAAAACGTTAGATTTTAGACGTTCTGAAAGACTAATTGGAGCGCAGCATCGCTTCTTAACTCAAATTCTGCAATTAACTGCAATAATTGACACATTAAGTAACGAAATGAAAAGAATCAAAACTGTATACGATGATTTCAACTCGTTGTTTGGATGT
>JAGDQP010042484.1:0-16531 GCA_022664845.1 Lepisma saccharinum | reverse complement strand
ATGTCACATTAAATGAATTTTAAAGAACTCGGTGTCATACAAATACGAGTCGTGGTTAAGCAGCTTATGCTACTGTGAATATACATGGTGTTCAAAATTAGAATGTATTGCTATGAGTAAGTCTGAAGATATATGGCCTACATTGCTCTATTGCTCATTACCGGTATTTAATTGATAATTGTTCAAAATAGGCCTATTCAATTTAGAGTATTATGATCAACGAATATATTTTATGTATGAAACTACATTTTATTTGTTGTATTCTGTCATTCCATTCATCGGCTTAGTATTCCAGATAATAAAAGACATTCCTATCACTTTTCTATTGTAAAATAAATTACTACAACTTTACCATTATTGTGTAATGAAATGTCAACCGGATCTTCGATATATATTCAACAATATTTACACTAGCTCAACATATGACCAGAATCCGATGAGTCCGACAAATCTTTGATAAGCATTTACGAATCGTTAAGAAGTTATAAGAGCCTTGAAATACAACTGAAGTTGGTGAAAAACACAAAATATCTGTTAAGTAGTGAATATTCGTAAAGAAAAAAAAAAACTATTTGTCAATAAATCCACGTTTTTTTGCCTCGTGGAAAAAAGTAATTTTCCCCCCAAAATTTCCGTTTTCTTCCCGGCCTTTAAATCACTAGCCAGTGCCCGTCGTGGTGGATTCCAGAGAGTAGCAAATATTGGAAAGTTCGGTGTTGCCATTGGCCGAAAAGTATGACTATATAGCTATAAAGTTATAGACATGTAAGTGTATATATACTGTTGTTATGCGATATTAAAACTGAGAGTGTGGAATTTGATGGTTGTAATTAGTTTTCCCGATGTTCTCAAGAGTACCGTTATTCGTATTTTAAGATTAAGAAAATAAAATTATTTGAATAAAAGGAACAAGTAATTTAAAAACGGCAAAGATCTTTTGTCGTCAATTTACTACACATTTCAATAAACTTTACTATTATGTTTTGGGCCTAAGGATTGACTTTATTTAGGGCTTTTAGGCATTTGTGTCGCAGGGTAAGCTAAGGTTAAGCATGTGAATATACTCCTTTGTAAGTTCTTAAAATATTTCGTGTTTAATTAGGTTCGAAAATGTAACACGTTCGAAATCGAATCCGAAAAATGATGTCCTCGTCTCACAGAAGAAGTATAATATATACCAATATTAATGCACTTTAGTTACTTCTGCCATGGACCAATGCTAACGCCTGCTAATGCAATGTACGCCCGTATAGCAGTGAAACGTAAAAGTGCTAAATATTCAAACAGGACAAGACACAAGCAAGATGTGAGCCTTTGAATCACGTGACCCTTTGATCTCCATATTATCTACTTCTATTATATGGCGGTGAATTTTCTGTTTTATCTGAAATACAATCAATGTAAAACGTGATCCAAAATTTGGGTAGGAGGTAATGGGAATGGAGAATACTGGTATAAAAATAATACAAAAAATGTACAGCGGAAAATACTGAAAGTGTTTTCAAGATTATTTTCGTGATACTTTAGAAAATAACGTTTTTATAGGCCTATTCGGGTATCCTGAAATTATTTGATGAATAGTAAAATTCTTAAAATGTTCGCTTTTATTACAAATGTATATTTAGAATAAGAAATATTGGGACTCCCTCTGAAAAAAATACTTATGGAAATTTTCTCAACCTGAGTCAAAGATGGCTAAAGGAGGGTGACTAGTTTTGAAAATAAACGGGGCATTCCATAAATTTATTCACAAAAAACGGTACAAATCAGGATACATAAATTACGAACTTAACAATGTTTTAAATAAAAAGAACTGCTAGGAACACGTTTAATCAAGTATTAACTATCAACTTGATACAAACATACACGTAAACATTTTAAAAATTAAAAAATCTGAGGGGTTGAACAGACAAAGAGAAACAGTTTTTTACCATTTCTGATGAATGAATATCTTGCGAGAATTTCAGTTTATTTCGCAACATACTATGTTTTACAACTAAGATTCTGAAAATCAGAGGACAGAATTTTTTTTCTCGTTTCTGCTACAAAACGATTTCTCTGAACATTCCATAGAAGATATAGAAATGAAGAAGTTCTTTCAACAGCAGCATTTGCGTTTGGCCCAGCCAATAGAAAGCTCACAACCACCTCAATATTCTTACATTCAGTCCCTACATGGTTAAGTGGATTAAACCTTTCTTAATGTTTCTACACCTTCGCTGCTGGTAAATAAACTGAAATACATCATAGTAATTTCTTCTTATCTACTGTCTGGTAATTCTTCGAAGTTATTTGAGGAAAAGAAACATTTAAGATTTTAAGTAAAGTGAATAAAACATACGATTCTAGTATGAGAAAACATAGTATTTCGCGTGTCCTCAGCAATTGCCGGGACAACAGCACATATAATGAACAAAAGGATAGTCCGGTTTAAAATCTGACGTCTCGACACCCTGGCCTAAAGACCATAAACCAACGTACATTTCTCTCGTGTACTGAAGTGAGATAAATTGCATTCGTAATGTAGTCAAGAATTTTGT
The DNA here is from genome assembly GCA_022664845.1 of Lepisma saccharinum. Classification (NCBI taxonomy): domain Eukaryota; kingdom Metazoa; phylum Arthropoda; class Insecta; order Zygentoma; family Lepismatidae; genus Lepisma; species Lepisma saccharinum. Next base: position 13,991 of record JAGDQP010042484.1, on the reverse strand, counting down.
ATTTTTTTGTGTAAATCTATTTAATTCTACTAAAGTAAAACGAGAAATTCAGAAGATGTGCTAAATATTAAATTTTCGTGTTGGTACAACAATAAAACCAGTATCTTTTTCGTCGCGGAAACATTTTTTCCGTGTTTTTTACCAGCATTTTCGTTTTTTTCCCGGCTTGTACATCACTAGTGCAAGGACACACACCGCCTTCTAAATGAAATCATATAACTCGCAACTAACTACGCTTTACTTTCTAGCTTCGAAGTAGTTTCTTGTCTTGCCGATAAATGTCTCAGACCGCGATAGCTTATTAAATATTTTGGTGAATAAATTATGTGATTGGTTCAGCATGTTCTGTTAGCAGTACGAACCAATCAACATGTTTAGTAATATCAGCTCAGAGACATCTAACGGCAAAGCAAGGAATTTTTTGCAAGGCATAACTAATTATGAATAAAGATTATTTCTCGGTATGTTTCTATGTGGAATGTACCTTCCATTGTGCCTGAGTACAAAATAAAAATGTCCTTTGCTGCTCAGATATAAGGGTTTTCAGCTTCCGAGCTGAACCGACAAATGATAAAACGAATCATAATAATAGAAACTAGACATACACAGGCATTTCATAGATTTATATGTATCCCCTTAAACTATAAACCTGTTCTATGGTCTAGTTTTACCGTCTCTTACTGCACTCAAGGCGGCATTTGACATCGGCCAGTATGAGATGTGGTTTGTGGGTAGCTGCTCGGGCATAAAAACCAAGTTTCCGCACCTTGTGCCGAACAATAACGGTGCTTCGAGTAGATCCTGATGCATTTACGATTTCTTGTGTGATCATAACGATGAATGAATGACGATTACGCCGACGACTCTTTTTAACACTCGGCATTCTCCGGAGATCAACATGGAAGGTAGCCTTGCACGCTGTTTTGTTTTACACGTCGCTTCACGTTTCCAATTCATGGGAAACACTAGACCAAGCGATGTCACGGAGGGTAAAATCTCGCGCACACACTTCTTCGCAACTAACACGTGACCACGTTGAAAGTTCATGAGTTCCTCAGTCTTACTCTGCTCTCTGGTGGTTATTGAGGTCGCTGATCATGTGCTCCACGAAGTAGATGGTAGTAATATGTTACCCTCTGTAATATGAGGAAGTTGCACAGAATTATCGGATACTCGAGATCACATAATCTATATTAGGATCGTTGTATCTTGCGTAACAATAAAATCAATTAATAATACACATTGTGCTTAGTGAGTGTTTCATCAAAGAAGAACACATACGCAGACTTCATTTACAACTAAGCAAGCCATTGTACCACGTTTGAACATTCCACACTAATAGAGGTAAGATATGTAATCTTTTGACTACAATTGTCTGTGCTGTCTTTCCTTTCATAGCTTTAATTTATATCAAGAATGATGAAGAATTAAATTCGATTCTATTGAATTCGATATTTTAATGAACTATATTGCATAAGCTTAAATATTATTATTTTAATTTTCAGATTCACTCCCAACGTTGTGTTCCAGAATGAGAAAACGTAGTAGGAAGTTTAATAAGAATAACTATGAGACCCTACCTGGGATAAATCCAGACGGACTTTCTCCGAAATTCAAAACTCGATCAGATGTAAAGCCAAGGACAGTGAAGGGCGGTAACAAATTTCTGCATAACATTATTAAAGACATGAAAAGTCAGGGAGAGATGATTCATAATGCTTCGCAACTATTAAGCATAAGAATCGACAGCTTGTCGAAAGATACTGAACAGCAAAATAACTGTTATAACGATAGCATAAGTAATGATAATTCTGGAATAGATTTACCATTATTAGATGTGGATAACCTTGAAATAAAAGTGGAAGTAATTGAAGGCGAGGAGAATTTTGAAACTAGTGTAGGCGTGGATAGTTTGGATACTGCAAATAGTTGGGAAACACAAAGGTAAGTTTTTCAAAGAATGTTATGATAAATGGTAACTTTGGAATTCGCGTACTACGTGCGACGGCTATATCTTCTCTTTTCCTTCTAGCTGTAAATAAAACTACAAGACAGACAAAATCGGCATGTAGTCAAAGTTGCATTTAAGCGGTTGTCCTTACGGAGTATCAGCTTTAAGATTTGATTCTCTAGCAATGTTGTCTCTTGAGAGCGGTGTGGAAACTTCTAGTTGTCTGGTGAACGAAACACTTTCTCCATGGTGACACGGATCTTCGCTGTAAGGACAGTAGTTTGGAGTTTCATTTTTATTTTGTCAATGCCGTTTTTACATCTTTCTTATTCTCATATAGTATAAGGGACCAAATTACTACTTACTAGTGTTTCGTTTTCCAGCGTATAGCTCAGACGCAACCTCCTTTGAGAAAAACTCCTACATATTTGGATAAATCTGGATGCATCAATCCAAGATTTCAACGTAACTTCGTTATATATTATTATTTTGGTCCTTTTCAACTTCAGCAGCAAACGCTGTGAAATTTTATACATCTTTGCCTGTCGACAACTAAACTGAGGAACTACTACTAGAGAGTGGTTGAGATGTGATTGGAACGGCCTCAAAGAGGAAAGTTAAAAAATGTATAGATCATACACATCACAGGGGTGAATCCGGAAATAAGGATTTTTTTTAGCTAAATAGATAAAATGAAGTGTATGGGCGGTAACAGCATATGGGCTTACGCCCGTTCCGAGGGATTTTTTAACTTATGAAATACTAAGCTTAAGAAGGTGGTTGAGATGTTGTTGGAAAGATCTCGTTGCTGAATAGGATACTCGTTGCTGAAACCTGGTGGTAGCGTATATGGACATTTCCCCTACTGAACTCGGTCTGACTTATTTTTATTCTCACTGCCTACCGGAAGTTTTTTAGTGTTTAAGGCCTTAGGCAACTTTGACTTAGGTTCATCGAAAATTAGAAAAGTGAACATTTGTAATTACAATGAATTTTCTTGTGGTATTTCCCATGTGTTTTGTATTTAAGCAAGGGCATACTAATATATTTAATTTACATACAGGATGTTCCAAATTACCACTGACAAGTCTGGAGGGATACTAGTACAAGAAAACTAATACCTGCGTCATCGAAATGTAAATTGAGCCGCCCTTCAGAGCTGAAAGCTGCCAAAAGTGTGGGAAAATGAATGCTACAACTTTATATTATCAGATGGTTCTCTGTAGTATTACCTATACAACAAACAGTAGAGTTTATGTGACAGTGTAATGTGGGATTCCCAGAAAATTTTATAAGTAAATGTGGCTTGACATGAGCATGAATCGGATTGCTTTCCAGCAGGAATCTATAATTTATTTGCGGCTAGTTGGTATCTCAAGCAGATTACTTTCGCGCAACGATTTTTTGAAACAAGATGTGTGGTTGCTTAACAGTGGGTAATGTAGGTTTCAACGAAGTTTGGTGTGCTTGTTAACTGGAATCATTACAAGGCTGAAAGACCGTGATTACGTCTATCATACGGAAAGTCGTCTTATTCGTATTTCTGTTACTTACTTTGGGAAATTGCTTGCGTATCCACTACAAACTTTTAGTACGTACATTTTTGGTTAGAGGAGGTTTGAAGTCTGAGATACCATACCGCCTCAGTTCTGCTGCTAATTTTTTAAGTATTAAGTCCTTAAAATTATTTTCCGAAGCTTCTGGCAGGCTATAGTGCAAAACGAAACATTTGTGCATCTTTCTTATTTTCATTGCAGGAATCTGCAGTTTTGTCGATGTTGCAATATCCCGTATAGTGCTAATTTATATTTATTTTTGGACAAAGTATTATGTGAAAGTGAACACTGAAATTGTTTGTAACGTCTCCTTCCAAAATTGGAATTTTTGGAGGAGGCGAACATTCACCCTTTTATATCAGTCTCATGTTTTTAAAATCTTTTCTGTCAAGTTTCCTTGGCAGCTGTTTTACCATGTTAAATTATTTTCCTCATATATGCGTTGTTGTTCTTTTATAGTGCCTATAGTATCGAGGGGGATAGGTTTTCGTATACACCCTAAATCCCCCAACACCCACAAATTTCAATGAACACCATTTAAAAGAAATCTGATCTACAGTCTCTGAAGTTTGTCTGAGCTATAGTTACAAATTTACAGGTTTAAAACTTTGTTCTTAAAAGGAAAACAACATCCGTCTGCATGCAACATAAGCTTTGAAAAGGCGATGTTGGTATATTGGAATAATACTAGAACTGGCCAACATGTTCAAATTTTGAAATGCTATTCTGTATTATGTATCTCATTCACTTTGAACTTCTTGCGGTTGTGAGAAAGTTCATAGTCACATACATCTTTTCAGTTGTGTGAAGTTTTATTTATTTTCTACAACCTGGGTCTTTGTTATACAACAAAGTAAAAATGAAAAGTAGCAGTTTCATTCGGTGCTTCTTTAGCAGTAAGGCACAGCAAAGTTGAAATTAACGTTGTCATCGCCACATGTGACAGGACCCTCCTATACATATATAAAGATAATTCGGATCGTGTTTGTCTGTCCCCACTGGTTTTCCTATGCGAGAGGTGGGGTCAGCTTATTCCACAGATTTTGGTTTTGAAAGATGTTTTACGACCGGATGCCCTTCCTAGCACCAAACCACACCAGCAATCCGAGTGTGGGCAATCGAAACGTTACTATGAAATAAACACCCGTCAGAAATTGAAACCGGAACCCCTGGCAGAGAAGACGAGCGCGGTAACCACATGGCCAGACTACATTTACTTTACTTTTATTGTGAAGACTGATAAATCGCTAACAAAGCTGAGTAAGTCAGTTTAAGTGGTCACGAATGCTATTTGCAATGTTATGACGTTCGTGAATGCATTCATTTCATAAATTTGGTGCAGCAATATGGACAAATTTCTTCACGTGTCAGAAGAAATTATGGTTTCTGCAGAAGAGGCAAATGTTGTTTTTATTGATGACGTCTCAAACAAGAGATGAAGAAGAAATATGGGGATGTCTCGGACAAATATGGGGATGAAGTGTTAAAAATGTTAGAAATTTTTGCTGAACACACTCAGCACAGTTCACATGGCAAAAGTTGAATCATGTAGAGTAAATGTTTTTTGAATGACTGAAGAATCCAAGAAGGAATGTTTGGCGGTGAAAACTTACTGCATAGGATGCTAATAGATCTTGTTCTTAAAACTGATGAAAAAGTCATGAACCACTAAAGACGATCGTTTAGCGTGGTATCGTTAGGATAGGGTTTGGAATTCACGCAGAAATAAGAAAGTAAAAAAAGCACGAAATAGTAAAAGGTTACGTTGGAATCGTACTCTCTACTGCGACACGCGTCAATTATTTATCACTTGTTGCGGTTTCTTTTTTTTTTCTATAGCGAGCATAAAAAGCTTCGAGGGTTAATATTCTATTATCGAAAATTTCTCACGAAATAAAACAAACGTTGATGAAGTGTAAAAACAAGCGTAGTTTGGGTGACAGAGGCATCCGAGGTGAGAACAGCATCGTCACAAATAACGTAATACCAGAAAAATGATTGACCTTGATATAATGGGAGCCGTTTCTTCGTAAATCATAGTCGAAGTTATACCCACTACATCTGCGCTATGTTGGGCATTGACAAATGCAGTTTAGAACAAATTTATGCTCTCGTGTATTGCTAAATGTTAATTTCTTGACAACGAAATTTTCGCGTAGCAAAACCCGTCTATGCAGCACTGTTTCAATAATACATCAGCTCAGGTAGATGTATGGGGTACAATTACCAACACCAACATGAATTGCTACACGGATTTATGTCATTTATGACGATTCCGTGCTCATTAAGAACGCCGGATCTACGCATTTTTACATTTCTAAGAAATTATTTTGCTTAGGTTGATGGGAATTTTTTTCCTGACACCGCCAAGGAAGAATTAAACACATCTACATCGCCAATCCTGTAACAAACCCTGGACATAAGCAGTTCTTTCAGAAGTTCTTGCCACACAGCTTTGAATGGATGTATCGCTGGAATTGTTTAGGCCCGAGTAAGTTAGTACATTGTTGCACTTATCTCAAAGGGCCAAATACGATGTAAATAAGCTCCATATCGCTTATTATCATATGGAACGAGTGTAAACAGTAGTGTTAAACGTGCATATTTTCCTGCCATATCGTTTTATCTTATTTTGCTACGATATTATGTACTAAGAACAAAGTGGAATGGAGTATGATGGATTTAATGGAGGATTTTACTGAATCCCTCCACATTAGGGTGTATTTTCTTAATATTTTATAACATTTACTGTGGAAAAGTGTTAATGGTGCCAGTGATTTCACAGAAAGAATGACTGTTTTTACAATCTTCAGGTTACCGTTAAACCCTCAAAGTTTCACTAGTGTAGAAAATGAAAAGGGACTCGCGTCACGCTGCTGATTTCAATGTATTTCACAGTATTGGCTGAGCACTTACTAACAATTCTAAACACATAAATGCGGATTTTATTAAATCATTTTTCGTGTGATGTTATTCTCATACTGTTGTTTCGACTTGTTTAAAAAGGCAGGTCTATCCCCTGTGCGATTCACATGAGTCGTGAAAGGTGCATGGGGGATGTAGAGTTAGTGCTCCACATATTTTGAACCTACGCCACTAAATGAGGTGGGTGTGTTAGTGCCACGCTCTACTGCCCTCATCTTCCCAGGTGCCCAGGAAAACCAAGAACACTGTGGTACTCAATGTCATAGGAAGCTGAGTGCACCTCAGACTGCCATGCATGGAAACACTGCGAGAAAATGCTTCAGCATGCCAGGATTTGAGCCCGGGTCGCCCGATTTGTAGTCAGACGCGCCACTGCCTGTGCTCGGCAACCGGCTGTCCTTACATAAATTTAATTTTTTGCTTCCTGCTTTATGTACAAGTTATGTTTACCTAAGTTTATTCCTTGTAAAATGTAAGAGAAGCTTACAAATCCATTTGAATTCTGACTTTTAAATCCAGTTGATACAGTTGAGCGCTGAACTGTATGCAGTATTCGATAAGTTGAATTTTATTTTAAGGCCTTTAGGCAACTATGGCTCAGGCCGCATGGATGATGATGAAATGAATAGGTGGAATGAAGAAAGTGGGAGGAAGCGGGAGAACCCCGAGAAAACTCACGCACACGGTGTTTCTCCAGCACAAAGCCCACATGGCATGAGCAGGGATCGATCCGAGCAGAGTCGATACGTTGAGTTTGTCGATATTAATTTATGATGAATATTTAAAACGCTAAGGTAAACTAAATAATATTGGTTGACATTTTAATATGGAATATAATATACAGTTGAAGATAAAGGGGTGTCCATCAAATGCGATTTCTCGTAATACGAATTTTAAAATCGAACTTTCCGATTTATGCAATATACTAAAACTGTTACAACTTTCATTCGAAGCTACTTCCAGCTAGCTGTCATAGTTTAGTACTTTTTACAAGTTTCAACTCCATTAATAAACCTTGTTTTTCCTATCAGTGCTCTTCAATTCTTGAAGAATGCGGTTGCGATTTAAGATCTTTGAATTATAACAGGATTGCATGAGACAAAAGTACCAAAACTATTGGTTATGCGCCGGTGTTGTTATTTGCACAAGTAGACTGAAGAAATAAAACGTTCGATTAAATAACTGCCGCATACGTGAATCAGATCCTCTACGTTTCTTTTCTATACCAGCACCCCTGAAACTAAGCTGTATCTCAGTTCGTTCATGTTTATTCGAGGTGTTACTCGTAAATTTTGAAAGTTGTCTTGTGTAATAGTATTGAAGTTAATTGTTTCTAACCAGAATTTGCATTTGATTTTTATAAGGTTACATATTTCTTAACCGTTTAGAAATCAACCTGCTGTTTTGTTTTCGTAATTCTTAAAATGTTTAATTTTTAATATTTTTGCTATATTGTTGATAACATGGGTTTTACTTATATATTACAGTTTGAAGGCAATATCAAACAGCGATGACGGAAGTAATTCTTGGTCTTGGGAATCAAGGAAAGAGGATACCCGTAGTATATGCTGTGAGGATGCAATGGATAATGACAAAGTTTGTCCCATAAGCGTGGGCACTAAAACATTTTCTTGTTCAGAGTGTTTAGCCTGTTTTGAAACAAAAATGGAATGTAAGAATCACAGAGTTGCTTTTCATGGAGATACCGTTTGGAATTCACGCGTCAAATGTGACAGAAAGTATAAAAATGAAAGTGGTTTAGAAGGGCATAAAATTAACCATGCTAAGGACGCAAGGGTCGACTGCGAGGTTTGTGGGGAAACGTTTCGTTGGAGATCCTCATTGAGACGCCATCGCAAGAGTTGTTTTCTGGCAAACGTTTCTAAACAAGAGGCGTTTTCCGAGAAAGTGAAATCGAAGCAACACTTAGGGATTAGTGTTTCAGAAGCTACTGGTGATTTTGTACAAGAAAGTACCAAGGATTTCCAAACACGTTCCGATAATAAAACGTATTCTTGTCCTCAGTGTTTTGCCTGCTTTGACACGAAGAAGGAGATTAAGACCCACAAAACAGCTTTTCATGGAGATATTGTGTTGTATTCTTGTGATAAGTGCGATAGAAAATATAAAGACAAACGTGATTTACAAGGTCATAAAAGTTCACACGGCGAGGCCGCAACGTTTGCCTGTAAGTTTTGTCCGAGAAAGTTCTATTGGCGGGAGAACTTGAGAGTGCATGGTAAGATTCATGGAGTGCCAACAGCTAGAAAACCAATGTCGTACTCGTGCACTGATTGTTCTGAGACATTTACCAATAAATCCGAATTCCAAAAACACTTAAGAAAAAGTCATCCTGGGCCACGTTCTTGTAAAGACTGCAATGAAGTATTCACAACGGGTCGTCAATTGAGGACACATCGAACTAGAGTCCATCGTAAGTACGTTGCGTGTCATTTATGTGGGAGAGCTTGCCCAGGATTAGTGGGTCTGAAGAGGCACTTAGTTTCACATACGAACGATAGACCTTTCCTTTGCGATATGTGTCCACTTGCGTTCTCGCTAAAAGAAAGTCTGGGGAGACATAAGAAGATTCATACCACTACAGAGCCTAATTTCTTTTGTGATCTTTGTGGGAAAAGCTTTTTACACAAACAATATCTTATACAACATATACGAACACATACTTACCCATTTCAGTGCCAAATTTGTGAAAGAAAATTTTGTGAACACTTCATGCTTGTAAAACACGTGAAAGAACACACCGAGATGAGCCGTTAGGAAATCTGTACCTTAACGTTAGACTTTAATACCGGTTGTTTCATAAGGTTTAGTCATCGATGATGTAATGATGATCGAATGGTAGTTGTTGATATTGTCAGTGATTTTCAGAGATTTTAAATTCCAATAGTGAGTGGTATTTGTTACGGATCAATTGGAAATAAACACTTTTATATGTAGCTAATCTTTGGGGCAGCATTTTTTTTCGATATTATGTATAGACACATGTGAAACTGCTATTAGGTTTTTGAACGGCTCGGGATTTAATGATAACGGAAAGTAATATTTTGCTACATCAAATTTTTGTTCATCTATAATCCTATTTGAGTATAGGTTACTCTATAATTATAATATTTGTTAAGCATTTACATATTCTTTCCAGATAAAACAGTGATTATGTACCTTCAATTATAGTAAAGAAATTTAAATATTAATTTAAATGTTTATTATCTGGAAAATATATGTGAATTAAACTTTATACCAACATTTACTTATTCTTTTCTTTGTTCAGTTATATCTTTTTTGAACGATTGTGTATTTCTTTATTGTAGTGCCACCGAATAGAGCTATGATTTAGTGTTATTTTCAGTGTTAAAATTGTGTAATTTACTGTCGTATACGTTGGTGAGAAATTAATTGTCCTGACTTTTGTATCACGTTCTTAATAAAGAGTTGAATATTTATCAATAATATTATATCTTGTTCCCTCCTGTTTTGATAATATTGCTTTAAACAGTTAACTTAAGATTTGTTCTCACTCAAATTGATTATTTATTGTTTTTCTTATCGAGGCGTTTGAAATTTGTTAAAGACATTAAAGTGAGAAGGTAAAATTCAACCCTCGAGTATTTAGACCTTTTTCAACTTCGAATATCCATGCAGAGTGCATTTCTTTCCCAGGTGTAGTTAGCCTTATAAAATTATATTTTCCAATTACATGCTGAGGATTGGTTATTTGCACTCTGATTAAATGGCCTGGCACTTGAAGATTATATTTCAAAAGAGGAAATCTCTGGACTTGGAAATATTTACGGAGTGTTAGACGGGCTTCTGGGATATTAACAGAAAGAACACATTAAGAAGCCACAAAATGGAAGTACTAACTTTTCAATAACCACTAAACCCACGAAAACATGAACTAAGGCCATACAATTAATTTTCTCTCTTTCCCACATATAATAAGGCCCAAAAAATATGTAAGAAGAAAGCCACCAAGGCCAAAGTGAAATCTAATTTGCCATATCTTATTAAGAAAAAAGTTGATACAGAGTGAAGCGAATAGCAAAACCGCAATACTCTAGCTCTCATTGGCGTGAAAAACGCCAGGGCGGAAGCTCAAACGCCTTTCATTAGATTTCATATTTTGTACTTATTAATGTTTCCTTTGTAATGCAAAACTTTGGCCAGAAATATCTGAGAGGGACAAGTCTCGACTTTTTGATTCCTAGGATTTCAGGGAGAAGCTCTTTCTGCTCCGCCTTCCTCTGCGTACGCAAGTGACTTAGTACATGTTTCTTTTTTTTTGGTTTAAATTTTTACACTGAATTGGGGGAGAATTGTCCCCCTGTGCGCACGTCTATGATGTAAACTCAGAGCGTAATTTAACGTTGAGAAAATAACAAATCAGTTAAAGGATGCAACAAAATACCAACATAAAAAGTAAAGCTTTAAAGGTGTTGAGCCGTCTAGAGAAATTATTTTTCAGAAAATAGCCTTTTCTGTCTTATTTAACTTTGGCGTTTCACTGTTAGAAAACAGTAAAACCACATCAATAGTGCTTCGTTTCAACCTAATATCCAGTAATGGAACAAGGTACTGCAGGAATTTGATATTTTTTTATTTAATGAAAATTGATAGCGAAACCTTTAGCTATCCTTAAGACAGACGTCTGAGGAATTGCCAGTGACAGGCTTAGGTCACAGGTGCATATGAAGTTCAAAGCTTATGCTTCTCACATTTTCGCCATAGACTGCTTGAGTTAAGACAAATGACATACTGTGATGGTAAAATTTTAAGACGCCGCATCAAATCATAACCTCGAATCTGACCTTTTATGTTTTCGGCTCTCCTGAGCCTTTTAGCTGTAGTATCATTTGTCGCAAGCGCACCTTTTCCGAAATACGGCCCCCAAAAGTAGCGCGGTCGAAAAATAAAGATTTAAGCCGCCACACAAAATTACCATTTCCAATATCTATGGCCATCCTTAGTCGATTAGCGCCTATACTACTTATCGCAAGCGCACAGTTTCCGAGATATACCACTGAAATATCTCGCGCCCGGAAATAAAATTTTAAGCCACCAGTTCACATCAGTTCCAATGCGTATTTTTATATTTTCGGCTCTCCTGAATACATTGGGGCTAATACCATTTGGAGTAAAGAAAACATATCCGAATTACTGGCGCCCAAATGTCTCACGCCCGAAAATAGTTTCAAACCACTACCTCACATCATTTCCAATGCGCACTTTTGTTTTCGACCCTCCTGAGTCGATTGCCTAGTACAATTTGCTGTTCACTTCAAGTCCTCCTAGAATTCGATAGGAAACGGATGAATTTTTCTGGAACGCTTATTCTTTTAACATACGCGAACTGTGCATGAAAGCAAGACTTGCTGGGCAACAAGTATATTATTCAAGCCTGAGAAACGAACGTGCAGTTTCGTTCTGTCATAGGGAAATAAAATGTCAGTTATCCACAACTCGAAAACTATTTTTGTTTGTTAAATAAAAACTCACTTTCTTATTAGAATCAGATAACTAGAATTTCTGAAGGACTGTTTCAAGTTTTATGGTGAAGTCACGAGTTTTGAATTGGTATATTGAAAATAGTTACTTGATGTCCAAACTTCAGGAAATCGCCAGTCTTCAGATGGGGCCTGCAAACAGTTGAAGTGTGAGCGTCCTATTGCAGTGAGATTTTAAGCAGTAAAACGCTGTACTTCGAATGCTTAGCAGAAGTAGCGTAGCACTAACAAATATCACTATGATATTTGCCCTTTCAACTGGTACCCGGACTCGAGTAGAAAGGTTATTTCATTTCACTTTAAATATTAATTGAAATAGTCTTTTTAGGGTAAATGAAGATAAACTCACAAGCATTTTCATAGAAACAGTTCTATAAAATTTACTGCTTGAGTGGTAATAATTATAAATATTATTTTCATTATTACTGTATCAACATTATTTTTGTTCAAACCACGAAACAGTTATGTTCTCTGATAAGTGTTAATACATTTATAAAATGTGTTCATAAATATATTTATAGTTACAAATATAAACACATTTAGAAAAGAAAACTGAGTAAGATTGAAATATTCTTTATTCCAAAGAATATATTGGGATTTTTTTACATATAAGTCCAGTAATGATTCCTGTATTGCACAAAGTTTTTAATAGCCAGCTATTCGTAACCTGTGGCCCACCAAAGATTGAAGTAAGGTTACCACATTTTTAATTTAATACAAAATTAAAAAAAATAAAGGAATGATAATAATTTCTGCTCTGTTTCGGTACATTCACAATTCTAACTAGGAGACTTCCATTGAGATTATATGGAAACCCAGCTTGACACTTTGCTGAGGGAATTATCTGCTCTTTTCAATTGGAAGTTTCCGAGATAGAGGTTGCAATATTGTGTTCGAAGTGTACTACCGCTCAATTAATAAACCTAGTTTTAAAACAGTGCTGTGTTGTGAACGAAGACGCATCAACTCGCCACTACTTCATTCTGGACGAGGTATAAACACAACGCATATGTAGGCAAACTGTATTGTTCAGAAGATACCAGGAAAATTAAAAGAAACCTGACATGAACCAGTCATAATTATCAAGAAATAAAAACCAAAGGATCTAAATTCAATACTTTTTAAGCAGGTTTCCAAAAAATATGAAGAGACTGCGCCACGAACATTTGCACTTCCGGTATCACGAGATAAAGTTATAAATTTCAAGAGAGAGAGAAATAAATTTCAACCAATTCGCAAATTTACGTCTGTGACGATTGTAGATTGGTTTCAAGTTAAAACTTTGATTTCTGACCCTTAAAGTGGGCATGGCTCCTTTTATTGTCCTCTTCAAATGTATCCAATATGTACAAGAACAATAAGTGAAATTTTCAATACATGCAAAAATAACTGCCTAACACTATCTGTGGCTTAATGAACTTACAAGTTCATCGCTGCAGTAAGAAACGCTTGCCTTTGAATTCTATCGAGTCTGGACAAGATCAAGCCTGTTTTCCTCATGTACATAAGCCTTTCGAGTATTCCTTCTAATATTATCATCCCATCGACGTCTCGATCTTCCCAATGTTCTTTTTGCCTCCGGCTTAGCAACCACGGTAGAATATATTCTTCGTCCCCACATTCGACCTACATACCTTGCCCATTTTAGCCGTCTCGTTTTCATTATTCTTATAAAATCGAGTGGATCATACGTCCGTGCAGTTCTTCATTATACAGTCTCCTTCATTCTTCGGTCATCTCACCCCGTTTCGACCTGTATATATTTCTCAAAAGCTTATTTTCAACACACCCATTTTATATCCAACAGTGAGCGTTGCACATCAACTTTCGCAATCATAATTTAATTATTTACCAATATTTAAAATAATATTTAGCAAAAATACAACAACGGAATATTTAAAAATAATAAGAAAAATGTTAACTCCTAAATATAAAAGAAAATATTTAAAAAACAATATACACAAATATATATGGACCCAGTCATACGCACAGATTAACTCATCAGAAGCAAAATGCAACCACATGCTTGTGTGACTA
>JAGDQP010042483.1:5818-16532 GCA_022664845.1 Lepisma saccharinum | reverse complement strand
TTTTCCTCTTTGTTCAACTTGTCCAAATATTTTTTTCTCACTGTAGGCGAGACAGAAGCTTATTGAACCATGCTTGTCGAGATAGAGAACCAAGAATTAAAAGAAGAAGAAAACAATATTTGTACAGTAGTCGGACAGAAAGAGAACCACATTTGGAGAAGCTGAATAATTCCTCTGTTATTTCCTAAGTTTATTTTCTAGTTACAGCAGAAACTTTGTTCTTATTAGTTAGAACATAATATGCTTTAGTGATTTCTTTTAACGTTATACAAACATATTTAAATTCTGTAATAGCTGGGCTTGGGGAAGCGTTAATAATGACTATATGTGTAATATTATATGTGTTTTTTTATGAATATACAATATTTGGCAAAATCTGAATTGGATGTTTATCATATGTGCCTTCTTAGACCCATATCTGGCAAAAATAAAAAAATCGGTCCTTACAAAGTTACACAGAAATCGGCGCCCTTGCACCTAGGTACAATTTGAATAGAGGAGGGTAAAAGTCTTTAACGGTAATATGCCGCATTCGGTCTACGGCTGCTGCTTTTGACAATATTCAACTGAAAAAATTCAAAAATCTCTATTTTCGGTTGTCTGTAATTAATAAATTACGAATTTTCGGACACGGGTTGATAGAGACTTTTTTCCTTCTTTTGTCATGTAGAATCACATTTAGAAATTTGTTGGTGTTATTCATTAACACACTATATATATATATATATATATATATATATATATATATATAACTTTAATGACCATTTTTCTATGAAATTTTGATCAATTAAAATGATTGATAACTGACAACAGAGTTTGCTCAATTAAATCACACTTAGTAATTGAAAACTTTTCATTAATATAAAAACAAAAGGTAGGAAAAATTGAAAAAAACAATTTGAGCTTAGTTCATGATAAATAGATAAGATGTTAGTGAGATTCTTGTGCCTCATACCTGCTGCAAAGAGGTTTTTCAGAGAGTTCTTACAAAATGACTTTCATCTTTTTTCCCTGATTTCAATTTTCCAAACCAACAATTTTCCCTGCCCAACGGCATTTAATGATATAATGATCTAGTAATAAAGAATGCCTGTAAGAGCTAAATAAAGGCTTAGTCTAATAACAGTGGATAATCAAACACACACGTAAGTTAACAAAAAAAAAAAAATGGAATTTAGGTTCCTGAATATTGAGACATCTTCAAGTTAATACATATTCCCATATAGCAATGTAAGGTCGAGACAGGCTTGCGAGGCGATAGCAGCGCCACAAAACAAGTTTAGGACTTCTGCAATTTAGGACTTGTGCAATTTAGGACTTGTGCAATTTAGGACTTCTGCAATTTAGGACCTGTGCAATTTAGGACTTCTGCAAAATCCAGAAAATTGGCTTCTCGTCTTTTAAAACTTGTGCAATTTAGGACTTGTGCAATTTAGGACTTATGCAATTTAGGGCTTCTGCAATTTAGGACTTCTGCAAAATCCAGAGAACTGGCTTTTTGCCTTTTAGGACTTCTGAAATTTTGGACTTGTGCAATTTAGGACTTCTCGAATTTAGGACTTGTGGTGCTACCCCGGTAACCCTACTTGCGGGGCAAGGTTCGCTTTGAGCTGATTAAAGAATCTGATGAAATGAGTAGCCTGTGGATAATATATTTCTTGCTTTTCCTTTTGAGAATTTCTAGATCTAACTTTCACGGTCCTGCGTACATTCTTCAGGTTTCCCCTCTCTAGAGTTTCATCGAATATTTGCAGACCTCGTTGCAAATACCTGTCAAGTCGAAAAGTTTTACGGAACAAATATAAAACTTTCTGTTGGTTGACAATATCGTTGTGTCTCGGTTCAAAATAGAAACTTTTTTGTAGCAGAAGTAAATGTACTATGAGAATTCGTACTGACAAGGAAACTGTCACCGGTGGGACACGAAAATCAGCATGAAACTTCCACAGTGCATTGATGGTGTGTTTAAATGAACACTCCTGTAGAATTACATTTCGGAATTTAGCGGAACACGAGTTATAGCACTTCAAAGCTATCGAAATTTTGTCTGAACGCCTGAAGATTAGGCAACACTTCATGCATATGTGTTGAAGTTATGCATTCCCTTTTCCTTGTGTATGAAAGGTTACTAAAGATAACTTAAATATTAGATTAAAGTTATTAATATAGTTGACGAGTTAATTAATTGCTCTGATCTCTGCCAAATGCGAATATTATGTAAATATAGGGTGACTCAAAGGAAACTTCTCATCTCTTTAATTTCGTAAACAATTGATTTCCAACAGGAATCCCGACACATGCCCTTTTAATTTCAGGGGGAATGTGACATCGTCGTCAAGCGTTGTATTCTGTCCCATTTTATCGTGGTTTAGTGGCAAAAAGTGAAATTTTCTTAAATGACAACATGGGTCAAGTGACACGTCATATGAATGGTCTTTAAGTTCTATTTAGGACGTTGGAGCAGTACATTATAGTGAGTGAGTGAATTGTTATTAACGTCCTAAACGAGCTGGTGAGCTTGTAAGGACAAGACCTACAGTTTTTGGTAAAGTGGGCTCCGTACCACTCCGTTCAATTGACTACGGCGAAATATGAACCCGTGACCATGCGCACAGAAATCGAGTGCTCTCACCTCTCGGCCACCCCGAGGTTAGTAAATTAAAACCAGGCCAGAGAACAGTGGAAAACCATTGAGTGGAGTACGGTACAGTGGTGGATGCAAAGAGGGGGCACCCCTTCAAACAAAAATTCTTAATTTTTGTAGCGTTTTACAACAATTCGTTGAAGAAAAATCATTGATTTGTTTCCGAACAAATCTAATTTATCTAGAAATATCCATTTTGGAAGAAACGAATGTTATATGCCATGGTAAAATATGCCAATATAAGGGGAAGTATGATAAATTTATGGCTAAAATGTTTACGTAACGGTAAAATATCCAAAATGTTCCTGGTCTATTGCATCTGCGCCCCTCCTCACGAAAATGCTGGATCCTCCACTGTCACGGTATATAATGTGGAAATCCAATGATAAGATGTGAGTGCCTACCTAACGACATCTACCAGTCTCTATAGTGTCGAGTATGAAATTCGGAGGTTGTAGGGTTACAATGTGGTCACGTTTCTTCTGGAGTGGCTTAGCCCCTCGTTGCTTTACATGGCAATCTCACGGGACAAGGTTACGTTGATATTTTAAGCACTTTGCTGCTGTCTACCGCCGTTCGGGATGACCATTGTGTTTTTCAACACGACCGAGATTGTGGGGAGTGGTTTGACGACAACAATGTCCTACTAATCGTTCTGATTTGAATACGATCGTTTTGGATCGCCACTAATCTCTCCGATGCTTTGGAATGCCGACTTCGTGCTAGACGACACCGACTTACATCGATACTTCTTCTCATTTCGGCACTCCGCGAGGGATGGTTTGCCATCGCCCAGGAAACCTTCCATCACCTGAAAGTGCAGGCTATCATCAAGGCTAAGGGTGGACCTACACTCTATTGATTGCCAGACAGTGTTCCCGATCGAGGGCAGCCTAAACTTGTACCTCAATTTGAGGTTGGTGTTCGGAAACTTTGGATCACATAGTGTATATATGGAAAAAAGAATTGACCTTTTCTTGTATATGAATGTTCACTTCTTCAAGAGTAGGGATGGTATCGAGACGAGACGAGACTGATATCAGTCTCGTTCTCGTCTTGATTTTTGAAAACAGTCTTGGTCTTAGTCTCGTCTCTACCTGAAAATTCCGGTGTTGGTCTCGATTTCGATTGTAAACCTCAGTCTCGTCTTGTTCTAAGTCTCGACACTTCGGTCTTGTTTCGGTCTCGTCTCGAGATTCTCGAAAGACGATAGCTTTAAAAAGTTGCCCTCCGTTTACTCATTTGAAATGGGTAGGCAGGTTTTCCGATCTCAGTACAAGAGCAGAAATATTAATATGATATTAATATAGTTTATTACATTGATAGTTTGGGGTTTAAACTACAAATAATATTCAGAAAAAGAGACAAAACATTAAGAATGTAATGAAAAAGCTTTAGTTAGTAAATATAGAATACCAAGAAATGAGATAGATGAAAAAATTAATATTAAGGAAACGGATAACTTTCAAATCATAACCTACCAGAGCTACGAAGATAGTTGAGGTGGCGTTTGAAAGATATCGTTGAGACGAGTTCAAACCCGTATAGATAATCCAGATTGGATCAGTGAGTCTGGAGATTGGGGGTACCATCTCCACCTAGTAATTTTCTACTAAGGAACTACTAGGACAACGAAGGTGTTTCAGTTGTCGTTGGTGAGGTATCAACGAGATGATTTCAGACACGTATAGATCATCTATATTTGATAAATGGGTCCCGAGATATGGGGGAAAGGTATCCATTCAAGATTCAAGATTTTTGTTACTCCAATAACCAATATACATTGGTGTCTGGAGAGTACTGCACGATATTTATATTATACGAGAGTATTACAATGGTATTATTACACCAAATTTATATTTTGTGAAGTATGGCTAAATAAGCTTTTTTAATTATAGACAATGACATTTAGGGTCAGTTCTACAATCGTCCGCTAAACTGATTGGGGCCAAATCTGATTTTGGCCAATGAGAGTACGCAAAATGAGAGTTCGCCTTAACTTAGCGCTGACTAGAAATTTAGCGGACGATTGTAGAACTGACCCTTAGATATATAGACAATAACATTTGCGATATGGACAATATATTTTCTATATAGATTTGTGAGCAAATAGCTTTACAAAGTACATAATAATATTCGCTAATAAATAGTAATGCACGGTATTTAAATGCTGTATAGAATAGACAATAAGTTTTAACATAGATAATAAATTTGTAATAGACAATAGTGAGTTGAGCTGCTGTGGAAATTTATGATAAGAATTCTTTTACATCGTAATATACCTTATCCAGCAAGTGTTCCCGTAATTGTTTTTTTGAATCTATTTATGCTTTCTTCATTTCTTATACGTGTTGGCAGCTGGTTGTATATTTTGACACCCATATGACTGGTATACTTCTTGAACGAGGGTTAGCCTGGTAAAATATTGTAATTTTTCCTCTTTATTTTCTAGTACCATAGTTATGTTTTCTTATAAGTGTATCGTTGTTTATTTTTGTATATAAAACTATTTCATAAAGACATAAAGAAGGAAGAGTCAGTATTCTATATTGTTCAAAGGGTTCTTTGCAATAAGTTCTGCTAACTACGGGGATGATACGTAGTGCTTCCTTTTGTTTACAGAAGATTGATGCTATTGCTGATGCGTTGCCCTAGAATATGATGCCATAACTTATTATTGGATAAATAAGTCCATAATAAACCTGAATTAATGTTTTTGTACTTAATATCTCTTTTAGTATTCTTAGGGCAAACAATTTAGAATTAAGTTTGTTTTTTACCTGGTCTATGTGGCTGTTCCATTTAAGATTTTCGTGTATTGTTATTCCTAAAAACGTTGTTTCGGTGTTTATGTTTACATTTAAGAAAGCTGCGTGATTTTTAATATCTTTTATTACAGTATTTTGTTTTGTATGGAAGAGTATGTATTGTGCTCTTGTGTCATTTAGTATCAGACTGTTGCTGTCGAACCAATCTTTTGTTTGTTCTAATATTCGAATAATATCTATATTTGCAAGTAAGTCATTTATATCTTTTCCTTTAGCAATGATGCACGTGTCATCAGCATATAAAATTACCTGCCTTTGTGTTATAAACGTAGGTAGATCATTTATGTATAGTAAAAATAATAAGGGTCCTAAAATCGATCCCTGTGGAACCCTATGTTGGATTGTCACTTGTTTTGATATATGTTTTGTCTTTGATATGTTGATTTTATTAAATAGCGTCGGCCGCCATTTTGAATGGCCGCCATCTTGGATAGCTACCTTTTTGGAATGCCTATCACGTATTTTCGTGCTCTATACATGCCAGTGTACAAGTGCTCAAAGTTTCATCTGGTCACCCCATTTTATACCAACAACTTGTGCGGCACTAGGAGAGTCGGAATTTTCCTGCTTTTGTTCTTCGTTATGGGGGGGGGGGGTGATTCATGTCTCCATAGCCATGGGGTGATCCTTCCTTCTATCCTCTTGCAGGAGTCCAATAACCTTTCCCAACGGTAGATCTTGAGGTGTCTTCTTTTCCATCTGTCCCAAACGGGATAAAATCTTTTAACTAATCCAAAAAGTACATTTTCCCTTCTACACACAGTTTGCCGAAACTGAGCTTGGCGCGTAAACCTTGGGACTTTCCTTGTTTTAAATAGACCTAATCAAGTAGTTCCTCGCGTGTTTCACGTACACGACGAGTGAAATTTTGCTGTATTGTCACCACCGTGTGCCTTGGTTTGTATGCCTTTAACAGCATCTCTTCTTTCTTTTTGAAGTGAGTAAATTTCACTATAATCGGATGGTTTCCATTGTTGTTGGGTCTGCCTAGTCTATGTGCTCTTTCCATGGGCTCATATATTTTCTCCTAGTAGCTTCCAACTCAGGAACTACTAGGGCTACAAAGGTTGTTGTGGTTGAGATATCGTTGAAAAGGTCTCGGTGAGACGAGTTAGAGCCTGCATAAGTCATCCAAATAGAACCCTGGCGGTAGAACATGTGCACGGTCCCGCGACTGAGCTCCAACTTACTTGTTTTCTTAAACGTAGATTTTTTTTGAAAAAATAAAAAGAACATTAGATTGTCTCCATCTATTTTAAGGTATCGGTTAGTATTGGAGAAACCTATCCACCATATTTTTTTAAAGAAAAAAGTAAATGGTGTAACAAAATACCTATATTTGAATTTAAACAGTTTGGCTTTTTGACGTACGCATTACAGTTTTTATGGGATCAGAGGCTGATATAAATGGGAGAGTGTCAACAGAAGTAAGCTATCAGCAGGCAGAAAGCATGAGGATGAAACTTCTCAGAATAAAATACATTTCTATATTTAATCGTCACCGAATTAATCTCCAACACATTTATATTATTGTTGAAAGACAACAGGAAATAGTTCGGCATTGACAACTTTACTACATATATGACTTACAGTATAATCATATTTTTCAACTACAGTATAACATGTTAAATAAAATTTATCAGAAGGAAACTACGTAATTGTTACAAGACTTCTTCTAGTATAAAACATCAAAAACAAAAGCGTTAAATTAATATAGACACTCATGAAAATAAAGCTTTTAGTCTCCATCATGATGAGAGTCTCGAGGGGCAACTTTCGGTCTCGTCTCGAGTATCGAGGGATAAGTCTCGGCATTGGTGTCGTCTCGAATAAGTCTCGATGCATAGTGTCTCAGTCTCTTTTCGATTGCTAGACCTTAGTCTATCTCGGTCTTGGTCTCGAATTCTAGACGAGACCAAGACCACTCTCGGTCTCGGTACCATGCTTACTCAACAGGGTGTGCGTTTGTGTAATGTATCGCTAAATGTAATTAATTTTAAGAGAAATTGTAATACATATTTTACATATATTCTAACACTTACAGATATGTTCAAATTATTAGACTCACTCCAGAAACTGTCAAAGCTTCTATTTCCCATCTAATTACGAAGGCATGTAATATAAGGGTCAGACTGTTAATATTTTATGATGCACTTGTGTACATTACAACTAAAGTACTTTCATCCCACTTGAATCGCAGATCGCAGCATTGGAAGGGCGTTCTGCAGATCATGCTTGAGTTATAATATAGCTATGGCTTCTTTTTCGACAACAAGTTAGCAGTATGACATACTATTCTTTACTGTTATATGAGGATATTCATAACATTAAACAGTTGTAGTCGATCATTTTAGAGTGATTTCAACATGTTTGTTTTATATTTATGTAGATTTTTTTGTTTTGAATTTCTGTTATTTTAACATAATGGGAAAGGCCAGAGAGACTTTCCTCGCGTAAAGTTGAAGTTCCGAAAGGCCTTTTGGAGGAAGGAAGATATTACAGCAAAGACTAATTTGTTGTAGAGTGATTGTATGTAAAAAATATGTAGGGTCTATTGGGGGATTCCCGACAGTTGAGGAATGCCTACTCTTCTAAGCTTGCAACACTGTAGATTGCACAATAGTCAGCTCGTGATACAAGTGTTAATCAAGGAAGAAACTTCGTACCGAATCTCTGCGCTGGTTTATGAGTGTGTGTGTGTGTGTGTGTGTGTTGTATTTGTGAAGGACCAAAATCATATTTGAAAGGTAAGTTGTCCAGAAAACGTTACTAAAATGACACGGTTCTAAAATAAAAGATCCAGTTTTTAAAATTTTATTAACAAGTGTTGATCATGGATGATGAGATAAAAAATGAGTAAAATGGATGATTCAAAGATTTGGGACTAAATATTTATTTTATGTCACAAGGCATATGAACTATTGAGGGTTCAATTGGTCCTGCTGGATGGTGGGTGGTGGCTCGAGCGTGGGTCACTATGAACGGTGGTTCAAAATTGAATTACGGTGTATCGTGGTTTAAGAAAGAGCTAGGAGATGGTGAGTCACGGTGGGTTAGTGTAGGTTATGGGTCACCTATTATTTTTTTATCCACGCCATTTCTGCACACGAGACGGTGGCTCTGAGTGTTAACATAGGGTATCGATCCTGTTATGTTTGATAATATTTACAAAATACAAATCTAAAACTATATAATGAATGAATACAATAAAGGGTCACTACTTACAGTTTCAGGTTTAAAGCATATCCCCACTTCCGCTATCCTTCTTTTCTGATGAGGATCCACCTACATCGATGACAACATGATAGTTATCCCCATCAAAGGTATTCTCAGACCACGATAATTCTTTTCGATATCCTCGACATGTTTTACATAATTTACCCACTTTTCAGGAGTAACAGAGTTCACAGCATTTTTTTTTTTTAATTTTGAATTATTGCATTGATTGGGAGCCCTTTTAAATTACAAGATGCAACACGTCTTTTTATTTCTGACCAAACTTGCTCAATCGGATTTAGCACGCAATGGTATGTGGTAGTCTAAGAACAACATGACCGTAATAGAGGGCAAGTTCATCTATTACAAACTTTTTCTGTTGGCCATAGGACTTTTCCTGAATGAGTTTCATTTAAAAAAAAAAGGCTTTATTGGAATCGGCTGAGGGACATCAATATTATGATTCATCATGTACTGAATTATGATTTCTTTTTTCCAAGACATGTTTGGCATTGGATCGAGAAGTCGAGAATGATAACTCGCATTGTCCATCACTATTACTGTTGACTCTTGTAGTTTCTCACAATTCTCAAACCATTCTTCGAAAACCTGTGAGGTCATCGTTCCATGCTAATCGGCTGGAACATTTAACATATTTTTGTGTGTTAAAAGAAGTGCATCTTGAAGGAAACCATTTCGCCCACCACAGTGCATAATTACAATTCTTAGTCCTTTTGATGCAGGAGTTGTAACAGTGCAATTGTCCGTGTCATCACTCGAATTTTGCATGTATTGGTGTCGAACCACGTTTCGTCCAATTAAATATCACTGTATCCTTCTCGACGCAGTCGTTGTATTTCATGTAAATACCGATATCTCCACGCTACTATTTCCACCGATTCAGATCTAGTAGTTTTACGTGAGACCCTCTTATATGAGAATCCCATGCTTTGTAACAATTCTCGCAATGTTCCGTCACTGTATGGGAAATCATAGTCTGTGCCGGCAGTCATTTCCTTCATTACTGTAATAACACTACGAATTTTTGGAGATTCATCTTTCATAACGAATTCATATACTGCTCGTCTAGTTAAATCTCGACTGAAGTCGTCAATCTTATCGAAAGCAATCTTAGTTTTGTTAACCTTCTTTTTCCTTGGTGTTCGGTAGTCAGAAGGTTCCTCAAACGCGGAATTTTTTCTCACAGTACTTATGTTAACACCAGTTGCGTCTGCTGTGATTTTATTTATGTTCTTACTCGGCAGAGAACCAACCCCCACTTTCCACCAAATCACGCACGTATTCACGCACATTTCTCACAACGCACACCGTTTGTTTCCTCATTTTTGACCCGCTCCCGATCGAGTATTCTTTCTTCTTTCTTGGCGTTGTTTCACCCCGGCTGCTGGGACCTGCAACGTTATTTTGGTGTTCTTCTCGAAGATAACTTTCTTGTAACCACGGACGAAAAAAGCCTGCCATTTTGATATATCACGTGCACTTTGCAGGAAATTAACGCCGACTATCTGCAATAAATCACGCTTAACCTAATATCACAAAAAACCGGCCCTAGTCAATTCACTTCACACACCAAGCAAGAACTGAAATTCAACTTTTATTTCCGTTCACGCCCGCCACTGTCAAAAATCCAGTACCCCCCGCGGGTGAAAACGTGGACAAGGAAACGGCCCTACTGCATGACTCACAGGAGAGCTCGAGACACCTCTTTTTCAGACGAAGACAGACTCGGGCAGATCTAGAATTCTTTGAAAATAAATATTTTATTACTTTTTCTATTTGTTCAAAGATACATAACGATTCCT
This sequence comes from Lepisma saccharinum, assembly GCA_022664845.1. Taxonomy (NCBI): domain Eukaryota; kingdom Metazoa; phylum Arthropoda; class Insecta; order Zygentoma; family Lepismatidae; genus Lepisma; species Lepisma saccharinum. The sequence continues at coordinate 6,021 of JAGDQP010042483.1, read as the reverse complement.
TAACGCAACATTTGTATTAATGTGTAATTTCAACAATTAATTAATGTTAATTGAAAATGAGACTGAGTGTCCTAAATCATTGTTATCTTTTTTTGTCATTTTTAGCACTTTGTGTGTGTCTGTGTTCGTTAGTAAAATTTACACTGTTGCCTTGGAAGTGTTCAGAATGAGGCACTACAGCAAATATATATCTATCTATATAT
>JAGDQP010042482.1:0-16532 GCA_022664845.1 Lepisma saccharinum | reverse complement strand
AACTTAAGGTAGTTAGAAATAAATCTTTCCAAATTCCTAACATTCTTCCTAACCAAGTAACAGAAGCGACTTATGGAGACAGGTCTTGCCAATTTCTGTATTTTCACCTGCATTAGTGAAGTTGATTAGTTCACAAATAGGAAACTGAGGAAGCTGATAAGGCATGTCTATAACATATTGCCTGTATACTTTGCAGAATGAGTGACCAACACGTTTAAGAGGTTTCTTCATCGACATGTTTCCTTAATTTGTCTTCTGCATGGGCCATAAATAGTTTAACAACTGTGGAATGTATTCCAATTATCAATGCTGCTGCTCATGAGGAAAACACACTGTGGACTCTTATGCAACAGTGCCTGAAAACTCAATTCAGGACAACCAACAGTTTTAAAACTTGACGAAAATCTTTACTGCAAGCAAAATCACTGACATGGTAGCCTGCAGAAACTTTTATGATCAAACTTGGATTTCACATAGCTCTGAACTTCATGCATGTTATCGGAGAGCACATGGCAGGTGCAGATCTGAATGAAGTTTGGTTCCAAAGTGGCTTATCTGGAGAAAATGCAGCTATAAATATCTTAGCTGGAAAATCATATAATCGTTCTATTCGTGCCAAACAAAACCTATGAAGCATTTCAAAAACATTTCTGAACAGATGTTATGGAATGCATAAGCAATGAAGGACGTACAAGTGTCATTAGACAAAATAGAACAAGCAATTGACAATGTTTGCTGCTATATAAAAACAACATGAGTTCATATCAAGATGAATCACAAGCCTCCATAGAAGGTTGTGAGCAGAAGACAAGATATTTCGTGCAACAACTTCCAAACTTTTTAGAATGTATGAATGTGCAATCAATGCTCAGTCAGTTTGCCGGCAAACTTCAAAATTCCGGCGACAGTACATGAGTATAGTAGAAATATTACTTCAGTTCATTAGAGCAGAGAGAAAAGGGAATTGGGAACGTCACATCTCATCATTTACAAAGATGCTTGCTTGGTTTGCTGCCTACAACCATTACAATTATGTACGCTTAGGCACTATCTACGTTGACTGATATGAAATTGTTACCTAAGTTAAAAACACAAAATACTTTCCACACGATATCAACTAACCTGGCATGAGAACATATCAACCATGTAAGTAATTAAAACTTGCAGGTGGATTGATTTAAAAAAAAAAAACTGAACGATGCCGCAAGGGAAAGGTGATGTATAACAGTAAACGAACGCAGTCGAATCGTCCAGGAGACATATGCTCTGGAATGATGAATATTGTTAATCACATTTTTTTTTATTATTATTATTACTATTTATTTTTTTTAAAAAAAAGCGAGCGAAAGAGATGAAAGGGATGTCATAAAGCTTGTACTTCAACTTGAGAATTTTGGTGTCTTCACTATAAATCAAGAAAATCTACTTCCAATCTTATTCAGGCCGATTGATGACTACACCTCAGAAGTTTCATTAGCCTTTTAAACATATCAACACGTTGACTTTGGAGAACATTAGTGACAAATTTCAACAGACTAAAGAACAAAAAGACAAATTGGTCAAACGACATGTAGACCTCTTTCACAGATTGTTGCTTTCTACAGAATCAGGTTGACAAATAAATCTGCAATCTATTCTCGAACACGAGCTGACTCGTATTCCATTGTGTATTGCTGATTGTAATGGAGATCTTCGTACCAAATGTAGCAAGTCCAAACTCACTCACGTCTTGGAAGCTAGGGTAGTGACATCATCTCCACCGTCTAGTGATGAGTTAAAATGAACTGTCATAGACAGACAGTGTGGAGGCCTTAGGAAAAATTCCAAGATGCTCTTTATTTAGGGAGATGATGACAGGTATACAGAGATAGTTTTCCAGAACTTAAACAGTAATTCCTCTCGAGTAGATATTGTATTTAATCGATCTTTTCATCAAGACCACTCGAAAGAAAAGGCAAGCTGTCCAGTTAGGTGAATTGTTAACCCTTGATGATGATGTGCCAATGGTAAAGAACTGGAACCAGTTCATAAGTATGCCAGAAAACAAAGCTAGGTTAGCAGAGGTCCTATCTGAACACTTTATTTTAAACGGCAAACAAATTGAAGAGTATGAAGTCATAGTATCGGTTCAACATAGAGAGATGTATCGATGCTAAAGTCGACACCACGAAGAAGGTGACACAAGAGTAATTCTTCATAGGATTAATGCGTACCAAACAGGTTTCAACTGTAGTTGCTGTTGCCAGCGACATAGATATCCTTGTGCTCTTGCTGCAGTTTTCTGATCAACTCCCAAATGAGATATGGTTTAAAGCCGGAACAACAAGTAAACCTAGGCTTATTCCTGTGCATATTATGATGTTGTCTAATGAACTGAGACATAATATTGCAGCCTTTCATAGGATCACAGGCAGTGATACTGTAAGTCATTTCTATCTGAATGGAATGTTTTCAAGAACTGGCCGTTTCTCCTTGACAGTTTAGAAGAAGTTGAACTGACAGAAGACACATTTAGAAAAAAAAGAAAGAGTCGTTTGTCACCTATTCTTCCATCATCACCATAATAATAAAGTAAGAACTCTTTTTTTTTAGGAAAGGAATATAAGATCTCGAGGCTCTTCCACACACAGCTGATGCTTTACACCACCACATCGAGTCAGGCATGGATTTATAAATGGGCCCACTGGTTCCGGGCCCAGAGCACCAAATTTTGGGGGCGTAATTATTACTAATTACTACCAGTCATAATGAGAGATTTACACTGGTGGTTGGTGTGGTAGTCACGGTAATAGTGGTACCGAATACTTTGTCTTCAGAACGCTGGAGTTGATGGTTATAGTTTTTCAATTCCGTTTCCAAGAAAAAAATTCAATAGCCAACATTTTGGTTTCAACTCCCATTATATACTCTTGGGTTCATTTTAAACATCTTTATCGAATTTACCACCGTTTTAAACATATTGTTTGATACCAAACTTTGCTATGTTAAAAAGTAAAAATATGGCCACCATTTTGAAAATTGTTAGCCGCCATATTGAATATATAATTTTGTGTGGCCTAGCATTAAATTTTAAATAATTTGACCTAACTTGTCCAACATTAGAACATACAAAAAAATATCAAATATGCATATATTGTACGACTTTCATATATATTTCCACGTATAAATAGTGTACCCATGGAAACTGCCGCCATTTTTCAAAATGCCTGCTCACGAGGTAATTTTAGAAATTCAAGAACGCCAACAAGCCATTTCATGGTCCCTAGGAATACATAATATCAAATATATCAGTTGCCACTCTGTAACACGTTGTACCTCCTAACTCAATTTCCAGTCCTCTTTTCAGAAAAAGCCACCAGCCTATGTACTTATTTTCTTCCTCACTGAGTAATACCAGAGAGAAATGACTTAAGAGAGGAATATCTTCCCATTAAAACCATCTACGCAGTCCTCTACTCACTTTACAAGTTTCGCTAACTGATTACTAGATGTCTCCTGGCTTGAACAAACTTCACTATCTAACCAGTATATGTCTCTTACATTATTTCTTCGACTTTCTACAGCGCGGTTGTTGAGATTGGGTCACGTGATCCTTCCACCCGTTACCCGGTCTCGGCAGAGAGAAGGGAAATAGAGAAAGCTGTCTCTTCCCTTCCCTTCTTTATTTCGCTGCCCTCGCTTATCTCTGGTAGTAATCTCCACGTGGTTGAACTGAACTACAATGGCGAACCATAGGGGTTATCGTCTCGTGTTTATCGCATGACGTCGATTTGTTACCCTCACTATTAGCGCACGCAGATATGAACTTAATATTCTAAAGGAGGAAAAGCTGATGTTGCGTACGAGTTAGAACAAATAGTGTTGAATTCTTTCAATTGTATTCGCTGTATTTTCAGCTGACATGTCTATTTTACTTTCGCAACGTGAGTTTATTTAGACTGAGAAATCAGGTCAGAAAATAGCTCCAATGTTTTCAGCGTGTAACTGTTTCATTAACTTATTCGCGCTATCATTTTATTATTATTGTGCAGTTAAAGATTCCGTGCAATATATGAAATAAAGGAAGAGATCCTCCCACCCCGAAGATTCCAATCTCTCCCCCGGGAGAATTTGTTGAATTTGTCTCTTATATTCTGCAATTTTTAACCATATCTCTTGGAAGAAAGTAAAGATTTTCCCGTTCTGTGCATGAGTGCTCTCACACTGATAGCGAGACAGTGTCGGCGATAAGGCCCCCGCGAATCCCGCCGCGCTGGGGGGAAACACGAAAGGTCCCCCCAACCAACTAATAAAAATATAATTATCCGATGAATATAATAGGACCCTATTTCACGAAAGTCATAGATTTGCAATTTGTACGAAATCGTGAGAGAAAGAGGATACAATTGTGCAAGATCGGTAAAATAACTAAATAACACAGAATAGTATTTTCTTTTTTTGGCCCCGTCCGTTGAAAGGGACCTAAAACCAATGTGCCCAGTGTCTTCATTATAAAGCAAGTTTCAGAAATAATTCTTATAGTCGGGGAGCCAGAGGGACTCCACGTGAACCTACTGATCCATCTGGACCAGTTTTTTTCTTATTCCTTATTGTCTAAATAAAATTTATAGAGATGTTCCCCCCCCCCCAAAAAAAAACTGGCCTAAGGTGGTCAAGTCAAAGGCGTATTAAATTATTTTCTATGAACGCCTACGTGTACACCCCTGATTCTTCGAGTCATTTTTATTTTCTTATTTGTTATGTTCTAAATAAAATTTATGTTCCCAAAAAAATAAAGCTGAATACAATAGTGGTCATTTTTAGTCGAAAAGTGGTCAAAGGCATATATTTTACAATTAGTTTATATGCCCTCACGTACACACACCTGATTCTTCGGAACCATTTTTAGGTCCCTTAATAGCAAAGCTATAACTAAAAGGGACCTTCTGTTTCCGCTCATTGTGTCCGTCCATCCGTTTCCAGAAATTAAATCTCAGGAACTACAAGGGTTAGTGAGGTGTCGTTAGAAAGGACTTTAAAGAGCTAGCTCAGAACCCCTAGAATCGTCTTGTTTCGTGCAGTGGTTCAGTGTTGTTAGTCAATTTTCTAAAAAATCAGTTGTTCAAATTGCTTCCATTCCATTATACCTAGCTGCGCCAAAGTTGGCATAAATATTGTTCAACAACAAAATATTGTTCAACAACATACAAAAACACCCAGATGGCCGACTTTTAGAGGTGTTGCCAGCCCTTTTTATATAAAATTAGATTTTTTAAATACCTTCCATTATATTAGTCATAGCTAGAATCCATTCAGTCACGAATAGGTGTTCGTGATGGAAACTCCGTTGATATTGCCCAGGATAGAATCCAATGGCGAACGTTTGTTACTACGGCGATGAGCTTGCGAGTTCCATAAGCCATAGAGTTAGTTAATATTAGTCATAGCAGCACCGAACGTGACATAAACACTGTTTGACAGAATAACAACATATTTCGGTTGTTTCCACCCTCAAGAACCCCGTCATCAGTGTTGTCAGCCCATGCCAAAAATCTGTCTCATGAACCATAAGGTGTAGAGAAATGTTTAAGGTGTCGTTCGATAGGTCTTAGCTAGACTAGCTCAAAGCACACTTGCATGGGGAAAGATAGGCATCTGGGTTGCCAGGGGGCTTGCCCACGAGTACTTAAATAATTTATTCATAGTGCAAAATAATTGTTTCACTAAGGGCAAAGGGTAAATAAAATAGCAAACAAGTGTCTGTATATACAACGGTAAGTTTTATAAGGAGCTGCCCACCCCCCCGCTACTTACATGAAATTTCTCTAACAGTTAAATATAAGCGTTTCTATAGATGGAAAATGAAATATATTAAATAACTATTAAATTCGCCATGAACCCAGTTTTCAGTGTAGCCAGCTCATATCTCATGAACCAAATTCTATCAAGAGACCGAATCTTTGCGATTGTTGTAGAATCGAAAGTCTAACATTTTTCTTATTCATTATGATATAAATAAAATTTATAGCAATGTTTCCAAAAATCAGAACTACCCTTAGATCACAATAACGTCCATTTTTAATCGAAAAGGGATCAAGGGCGTATATTTTACAATTATTTTTATGGTCCCAACGTGCACCCACTTCGAAGGACGAGAGTGTTAGTTTTCACTACGGTAAACTATAAGTGAAGATAATGCTTGAGTGTTTAATTTTGAGTATATATTTTGCCGTAGCCTAACTAGAATTTTGAGCTCACTGCAACAAACTTTTAGGGCCATTCTAGGGGTATCTCTCACATACAATTTCAGCAAAATCTTCCCATATGTAAAAAACATACACCAACTGTGTATACCTGTGTTACCAGATTTAAAAAACGGAGAATCTCTCCAGACTGCGTGAAAATTCCCATCCAGGCATATTATAATACTTCTTTCATTTTAACCAACTCTAAAAAAATCAAATCAAATCAAATCGAACTTTGAGACAACTTCTTTTTCGATGTCGGCTGGGTATCCCAGTAACTCATTGGCCACCTATTTATATGTCGCCTGTAGGGTCCTCTGGACACCTGCCCTTCACCGGCAACGTAGGGTCTCGCTACATCGTAGTTACGCCCCTGATATTTTGTTGTTCGTTAGCAGCACAAAAGTAAGCCATAAAAAATAGCACTTATTTCCTTGAAAATTATTCCCCCTCCAATGAACTCAGGTTTCCCAGGACGAAAGTGTCTGAATTCATCACTGCATATAAAATAATGGCATTAGTTCACCTTACTTAACGACCTTCGATTCATACACATGTCTCCGGGCATGAAATCCATCATAATTACGTATTGTACGCTGGGCTTGGTATTGCTAACGATATCCGATATCCTATTCACTGATATCCGAAATTTACGTCGATTATCCATTTCTTCTACTCAAACATGTAATGTGGTGGTACAGATGGTAGTTTCAATACAGAATTACTTAAAAGCAAGGAGGGTGTAGAAGTTTTATGCATACCATCTGTTATTTTTCAATTACACAGACTTTTTCTAACAAAAACTACTCTCCTCCGAACGATATCGCCTTTTATCAATCGATATCGCGCAATGAAATCTCCAGACAGTGTTATTTATCTAACTTTCATATTTTAATCTGCCATTATTTTAAAATTTTCTAGTTTAAATACAACACGATATTAGGTTTCAGTAATAGAATTGAATGTCGACATATTGTTGGCCTACCTCACCAATGTTAACCAATACTGATACAGAAAGGGTAACTATGATCGATAGCCATGTTATTGCCCCAGTATTTGCTCGATATCCTTGTACTGCTAAGGATAGTAATTATTTTGTAAGTTGTATTACGTAACAAGAAATTTAATTCAAAGTAATGGGCACAAATTATGTGTAGTCCATTTCCCAAACCGCTCTTGTCCCAGCCCCATAAATGTTGGGAAATCGACAAAAGCACTTCTAACACACTTTTTGTGTTTATACCCAGAAAACATTGCAACAATGAATATCTTAGAAATAGTAGTAGACGTTTTAGCAGAGAGAAGGGAAATATTATTAATTTTCCCACCACTCTGTTTTTGTTTACCAAAATTTTACCAACCCCCCCCCCCAAAAAAAAAAAAACAACAACATTGGAATAGATAAAACATAGTATATACAAATTTTACTGTTAATTCTTTAAAATAGTAACCGGCAATGGAAGAAACATAATATATCAGGAAAATGATGCTCTTAAAAAATAAATGATTATATTAAAAAAAAAAAAAAAAAAAACTTGTGACGTGTGCAGCGATATACTAGTTAGAACAAAGCTTTGACTGCTGCTTTACGCGTATGTAAGGAGATACTAACATAAAATTGGCACGATAAGTTGTATGAGATAGGTTTCTACTTTAAATGGTAATGTTTATTTTATGTGTTTTTTTATTTTAAAGTGTGTGTTCTATAAAAGTATAAATCTCAAATAATCTTTGTACACCCACATTTAACTAGCGTGCTGGTCTAAGATTTCCAATTAAATTTGTCGATTGCAATATGAGGATGAGAACTAAAAAGCTAACGAGGAAGGTTGATATTTCTACATCACTTATTATCTGGTGAAAATTGTTTTGTTTCCAGCCGTATCCTATGTATTGCACTCGATATGTGCTTATGAGTTACGCATAAACTACCAAATAAAGTGGAGGAGCTTTAGGTTAAAATATTTTTTTAATCCTTGGGTGTAGTTTAGTTAGCTCATTGTTTGTAGCTATAAGTTTCGTAATTGGTACTAGACTTGTATCTAAATGCGTGGATTATTTTCACTGTCACTTCAGGTAATGCTTTTTGACCATTGCCTCTACATTTTCGGGATGTTGTACACTGACTTCACTCAGACTAGTGGCAAAATTTAGGTAGTACTTCTGTATTCGGCACCAACTCTTACATTCACCTTTAAATTTTGAGTTCCATGAGCTGTGATAAGGAAGTAGTGCCGGTCCTCCACAATACATTTTCTCAGGCCTCAATCTGAAATTTTTTGTATGCCTTTGCACAATTAGATCTCTTCTTTTTATGATGTACAACTTTGCTATAATAGTCTTAAGTGGAAGTAGCCAGGACTCTCTCATTTTCGGTACCGTAACCTAGTGTAAAAGGATACTTAATTTCGTTTACTTAATATCCGTAGATCTACTTTTGCTGCAGTTCGGTCAACAGTAATTCTACTAACAGTAAGATACATTGCAAACGAACAAGGTAGGTCCATTCAAAATTCAACGCTAAGGTAGGTAGGGAGGAAAAATATAGACCTACTATAGACAAATACGGCCTTCACGAAATCACCAACAACAATGGAGAAAGACTGATAACTAGAGCCCGGTAGTTTGGCAAAATGCCTTTCCGTTTTCGTTGCGAATTATTGGCATATAAATAAGAGATAACCAACCACCTTCTGTTACTTATTTCTAAAAATAATTCCTTTTTATCCCTTTTTAGTGTATTTTAGACATTTATTATTTTTGTTTTTGTTATTAAACACAATCAAAAATTTAGCAACGCTTTCCTTGCCGCCTTAAACTGTCCCCTAGCCGTGAATTCAGTGGGACGAAATTGTGACTAGGGTTGATTCTTTAAGTATTTAGTCTGACCTCAAATATCGCCTCTCATTTACTGTCACCCTTCACTACTTCAGTATTTTCTGAATGAATTCACTTCATGACATTAACACCTGTCTCTGACTGGTGACCTGGCAGTTCACGCATACTGCGCTACATTGCCAAAAGCAGTAATAAAACTTGAAAAGAAATGCGAGAAATTGGTAATACCCATGGATATTGTGTCAGAAACAATAAAGAAACTGTTGGAAGTGTCAGAACAAATATAAACCTGTACTGGGTGCAAACGAGGATATAGAGTAAATTAAAAACATACGCAATGTACTTAAGGTGAAAATTAAATTGAAAGGTCAAATGCACACAGCAGGCAACTACAAAAATGAAATGGTCCAGGAGGGAAAAATTAATATATATATATATATATATGCAGGAGTTAACTGTTTTTTGCATATCAGCTGAGGAGGAAACTCCCTTAGCAGCCTTCAGAACGAGAGCACATACTCGCTTTTAACACATCAAATGTGGATACTTTTGAACTGTCAGCAGCACCATAATCTCATTTTCACAAAAGTAGAAGTTAACTGCTTATTGCATTTGTCCCTTCAACTGTCATTCATATGAACCCGCCAGTAATACTTTCTATTGTGTGTGCTTCTCTTTCTTCTGTGGACATTGAGAGATCATTTTCAAAAGTGCAAATAGTTTTCAGAGTGAGAAGACTTAGTAAGTGTTGAAAACTTGAAGAAACAACTTCGGGTGATATGCAACCAACAGAGAACATCGCAATGCAGTGTGAAATGATATGCTTAATATAGGGTACCAAAAGAAATGAGGTTAAGTGATATTTAATATATACATGTATATAATTCCTCTTTCAGCAATAATAAATGTATTTTTTCCTGCCTATTTCAAGTAAAATAAATGCCTCAACTTCCGGGTTTTACTGACACTTTCGTAACCTCGAAAAGCCTATTAGTAAAGAGCACACACTTCCAGCACCAAGACACACACAAATACACACTGGTATCTGGTATCTCCGGATGGCAAAACTCTCAACCAGATCGATCACATATTAGTAGATAGACACACTAACATAATGGACGTTAGGTCTTTCCATGGTAGAAGGAAGACAAGGTAAGTCCGCGCGTAGCTTTCTCTTTTCTCGTGACGTCACCTTCGACACACGAGCCAGTGGCCTCTGCAATGATGCGTGACATCATTTTGCTTGTCACTTGAACTTGTCAATTTGTCCTTGTTTGGTGATAAAAAGTCCTCGAAAACACAGATTATTAGGTATTATACTGCTGTGTGTTTGTGTGCGTTTATATATGTGTGTAAAATATATTATATATACTGTGAATAGTGCAAATAGAACTTGTATTTATTGCGCATAACCGATTTGTAAACTTCCACAAATATGCCATCGTGCGCAGTGTATGGCTGTGAAATAAACTCAAGAAATAGGAAAAGTGGTGAAGAAACTGTTAAGTTCCATTCATTTCCCAAACAAGATGATCTACAGAAGCAATGGATATCTGCTTGCAAGAGAAAAGATAAAATTAATCCAAAGAATGGCGAGTTAAATATTTTCGTATATTTTAAGTGTATTCATTATGCGTCGAAAAGAAACAATGCAAACGAAAATAATTATTTTGATTTTCAATCAAGTTGTCACTATTTTACGTGGAATCCCTTGTTTTAAAATAATAGTCTATGGAACGGAAAAAAAATTAGCATCGCTTCTTTTCAAAGACAAGATAGAAGTTCTCGAAGATATTATATCCATCAGTTTTGTGTACAGTCAGAATTCTTAATGACTTATCAAGGAACGAATTTATTGAACTGTTGCTAATATCCAAAACGAGCTGGTGAGTTTCTAAAAACAAGAACTACAGTTTTCGGTGAAGTGGCTTCCAAAACACTCCACGCAATGGAGCTCGGTGGAAATTGAACCCCGATTCAAAATTTCTAAATCACACAAATATTTCACTAAAGCTGACTTTAGTGTGAATCCGTATGAACTTTATGAGAAACCTACTGACAAAATATGATCTTTTCGAATGTTCAGTGTGTTCTCTTACATGCTTGTGGTCCATAATGCACATTCTGTTCACATGCATTTACTTCGGATTTACCGAAGTTCGCAGAGTTCGTTTTAGATCGCTTTCTGCGCGTTTGCCAGTACCACTTCAATTTTAATTCTCATTATATAAGTTTCAGTACACCATAAGTTGACATGTTATGCACTAAAATTGCGGCCAATTTTATATTAATGCAACGACAATTTTACATATGCTCAAACGTCCTTCTGCACTTTTTATGATAACAATCTACCATGAAAATGTCACTAATAAAATTCAAAAAGATGTTAGCTAATGCATTCATGATGTTTAAGACAGTAAGTATTTATTCTTGGGTAATTATAGGCTTTTAGATTACAAAGCATTATCAATACGTTTATTCAAATAGATATCAACAAAATATTAAGTCGCTCCATTAGTAGCTTGAGTAAGAATGACATGAAGCTGTATTTTTCATGAAAGCGCACCTTTTGGTATGTAAGGTCTTTATCATGTTGTTTGTATTTTCAGAATACAAGGACCCCTATTGTTTGATTTGTACCTCCTTGTTTTGCCTAGTGTATAACAAGTTCATATTAATATTTACCCAGCTGTCGTGGTTCAGGCGGTACGTTCGCGGACTTTGGAGAGGCGTAGGGAGGAACGCGGGTCTAAACCCCACGGCGGACTGAGTTTTTCCAGTTTTTTCCTCTCATACAAGGCAAGTGCCGGGATTGTACCTTCAAATTAGGTCCTGGTCGACACCTTCTCAACCCCTGCCCCTAGGTTATCCCGTTCTGAGCCACAGATGCCTAAATGACATAAATTCAATTGAGCAGAGCAGAAATAATATGGAGAGCAGAAATTTTATCCACTCCTAACCTAAGACCATGCATACTCCACTCGATCTAGATTTCATAAAAAAGTTTGCTAAAGCATGTAACATGTTAAGTGATGCACAATTTTATATTCGTTTATTTTTCTGCCTACTGCTTTTCAAAACTATTGGATCCTTGCAGGAGAACACAGAAGCAGCTCCATTAATTCAAGATATGTACATAAAAAACGTCGCATTGCATGAGGAATTCTGTACTACAGTACAACTATTGAAACATATTCTACCAAAAGAAGAAACTGGAAGTGAAGACCAAGTATATTTCTTTACTATCGACGATCTCCAGGAACAAAGTTTAAATATATTGCTGGACGCGTGGCTTTTAAATTTAAAATAAAATATCCTACACTTGGCACTAGAACCGCTTCAGGGAAATTGAACACGTTACATGTCAAAAGGAGGATTGACATTTTCATCGAAACAACTTTTGGATGCGATTACAATAGCAAACAATGAATTTATTAACTTGCACGGAGAATTTATTCGGAAAAAAAAAGGGCATTGTTAGAAAACTCACGGAAATAATAAAAGCTAACGTTGAAACTAGATGCGAATCAGAGGTACTGTCTTATTTTCTTCGCGTGCGAACAAACATCAGAATAAATGAATTTAATAACAAGCTGAGAGATTCTTTCTCTAAGAGACTGATTTACAAAAAAATTAAGAAAATTGTGAAATGAGAGGATTTACAAACTCACCACCACCACAAACACACACAGATAACAGTTTACTTGTCCAATATACGTGGATTAGGCCTAATGGGGAAACCACTTAAAAAAAAAAAAAAAAAACACCATAGACAATACCTCTAGGGTGGTGAGGAAATTTGTCTAATCAACGCTGACTTTTTTCCTGGGAAAGTAAAAAGAAAGTAGTAGCATACACGAAAGAAATTCTAGTAATAAGCTAAAGATATTCCCAGTTGAGGAAAACATTTTTAAAGAACATTATATATGCTACGAGTGTCATCTTCGCTATTTTAAACGTTGAGCTACAAGCAGCAACAAGCGGATGGGTTTTCTGCATGAGAGACTGTGTGTAGAAGCTGACGTCATGCGCAGTCTTGGTCGCTAGCGCGTCCGCTGATGGACTTACCTTGTCTTCCTTCTACCATAGGTCTTACAGAGGCGCGGAAGGTGACACCGACCATGAGTTAATGATCACAAAAGTTGTACCGGTTTTAACATAAGAATAAAAGTTTAAACGGCGAATTATAGAAGCGTGGTTCAGTATAACACTTGATCAGTAGAAAACCGTTGAGTCGGTAGAGCACAATTATTATTTTCTTTCTTATTACAGTAGGGATTAATACTTTTAGGAGATATTGGTTTTTGGTCTTTGGTAGGGACAGTACTGCTTCAACACATTGGTCGAAGCTGCAAGGTCTACCCCCGTCGTTGAGCGACAACGTGGGGTGTGCTACAGAGAAGTAGGTGGAAGTTCCAGCAGGTGGAAATAGAAGGGCATCCATTAAAAAAGACAATCAGTCCAATAAACGTAGAGATCTTTATTATATTCATACATGGAGCATATCACTCCAGAATGGTTATATCAATATAATGAAGCGAGTTATTCTAGTAACTTAATCAATCAACAACAACAACTTCCCACTGTAACCTATTGTCACTACTTACATAGTCGGGTTGCATAATCAATTGTGATCTTGAAAATAAAAATGTTTATATCATTTGAAATATTAATCTGAGCCTTCTGAAACTTTAACATCAATATTAAAATAAATTGATAATCGATATTTGATAAAATATTAAGAGAAACATAATTAGAAATGATAACAAACAAATCTGAATTAATAGTATGTACAGTCCAGCCAACTATCGGCAATATTGTCAACTTTGTGGACAAAGACATTTTTGGAAGAGAGAATGGTGTTTAAATGACTTTGAACATGGAAACAAATTAAAATATCAATATTAACAAATATTAGTTGATCTAATTATAATTGGGTCAGGGGCGTATTACCACAAAATGAGGGAAAAGTTATGCATCGCGAACAGAGAAGACAAAGGATCAAGACAGCTGAAATTCGAGGTTAAACGATTAGATAATCCGAGCGTAAGATCAGATTACCAACTGGAAATCTCAAAGAGGTTCAGAATCTTAGCTGACTCCAGTAGTAATAAAGATGACATTAATAATGAAATTGATGTAAGATGTGGGAGCCAGTTCGTAACACAGTGAAGAGCGCAGCGAAGGAACGATTAGGGAAGAAGAAATAGCAGAAAAACAAGCCTTGGCTGGATGAAGAATGCATTAAGCTTCGTGAGGAACGGGTACGACCAAGGCAGCGGTGACTAAGTAATAAATGCGAAGCAAATACCAACCACTACAGTAACGCGAAACGCAACGCCACACGGGGGTTGAGAAACAAAAAGCGAGAATATCTGACGCAGAAGATTCAGGAGATAGACAAATAACAGGACAAATGAAAACGGGATAACAAATAACATACGAGATCTATACGAATGGGTAAACTCGTTAAGAAAATGTTACTAGCCGAGTTTAGGGATGATTAGAAATGAACGCGGAGATCTGCACTCGGATCCGACTAAAATTATCGATGTATGGAAAAGTTATTTTGACAAACTTCTTAATGTACACAACGGAGAACAAACAGAGGAATATGAAACGTATACCGCAGAACCGTGGATACCCGAACCCAGCGAGATCGAGGTCGAACTGTCGGTAAAGAAATTGAAAACTTCCAAATCACCAGGAATAGACAATATTCCAGCCGAATTAATTAAAGCGGGAGGAACGGCACTAATCAAGGAACTGCATAGATTGATAAACGCTATATGGAGAAAGGAGGAGCTTCCAAAGGAATGGAAAATCTCAATAATAGTTCCGGTTTATAAAAAAGGCGATAAATCAGACTGTAATAATTACCGCGGAATGTCGTTACTCCCAACATGTTACAAAGCATTGAGTAACATACTGCTAACTCGCCTAAGTGTATACGCAGATGAAATAATTTGAGATCACAAATGTGGATTTAGAATAAATATATCCACGTTGGACCAGGTTTTCGCCTTGAGACAAATCTTCGAGAAGAAACGGGAATACAATGGGACTGTCCACCAGCTATTCATTGATTTTATGATTCTGTCAAAAGGGAAAAGTTATACAGTATCATGATACGATTTGGAATTCCGAAGAAACTTGTTCAGCTTGTGAGGATGTCTCTCAGCGACCCCATAAGCAGAGTACGTGTAGATAATAATGTGTCAGATATTTTCAAGATTCGCAACGGATTGAAACAAGGTGACGCTATTTAACTTTGCTTTAGAATATGCGATTTTAAAAATAAAAGAAGACAAAAAGGGACTAACGTTGAATTGCTTGAATCAACTGTTCGTGTATGCGGATGATGTAGTTTTAATAGGGGAAGATATAGAGACACTACGAAGTAATAACGATGTCTTAGTACAAACGTGCGATGAGATAGGTCTACAGGTAAACATAGAGAAAACAAAATAATACATTATAACAATCTGAAACATAGGGAATAACGGAAATAGGTGCATAACGATTAAGAATGAGAACATAGAGAAAGTAAACAAATTTAAATACTTGGGAGCATATGTAACAAGCAAAAACGAGGTAACGGAAGATATAAAAAAAAGTCGTTTAGTATCAGGCAACGCATGTTTATGTTCAGTCCAGAAACTCTTAATCTCGCGATTACTATCAAGGAAGTTGAAATTGAAACTATACAGAACGGTTACTTTGCCGGTAATACTTTACGTTTGCGAAAGTTGGAGTACGACCCTAGCAGATAAACATAAATTACGAGTGTTCGAAAATGAGGTCTTGAGAAAGATATACTGGCCAAAACGGGACGAGATGACTGGAGGATGGAAGAGACTGCATAATGAAGAACTTCACAGACTTTTCGACTAACCCGATATTATAAGAATAATGAAATCACGACGACTAAGATGGGCAAGTCATGTAGTTCAGATGGGAGAAAAACTGACTATATTTCATCTTGGTTGGAAAGCCGGAGGGAAGAGATCGTTGGAAAGACCGAGACGACGTTGGGAGGACAAAGTTAAATGGAATCTTCGAGAAGTAGGTGTTCGTGATGAAAATTGACTTGATCTTGGCTAGGATAGAACGCGATGGCGATCGTTTGTTACTGCGGCGATGAACTTGGGAGTTCCGTAATCCATAGAGTGATTGAGCAAATCTTTTACGGTATTTCCAGGAACTATATAATCAATCGGCTGCTGTATGTAAAATAAACTTTGTTCGTAAGCTTCGAATTTAATATTGTTCAATGTTAAAGTACAGAATCGTGACTAAATATAGCAATCATTGGCAAAACCCAATCATTTTCTACCTTAAACTGGTTTTTATCGACAGCGCAAAATGTAGGCCTGAACTTGCAAAACTCGAATCTAAGACCTACCTTGATTTCGATGGAGAAAAAATCGAAGAAAAAAAGTGCGTCTTAGTTTCGCGTAAATACGGTAT
>JAGDQP010042481.1:5097-16533 GCA_022664845.1 Lepisma saccharinum | reverse complement strand
GCGCGCACTGTCTTTCACATTGAAATCACCACTTTTAAATTGTCGAAACCATGTCTCACATGTTCTAATCGATGGAGCGTGTTCACTATATGTTTCTACCAGTACACGATGACTTTCAACAGCCTTTTTCTTTTCATTAAATAAGAAAAGCAATGCGTGCCGCAAATGTTCTTTTTCAGGCACGAACTTCAACATGATCACTGAACGATAAAACAAACACGCTAGTGTTTGGCGGACTCAACTTGTGTGTGTTTGTAGTTTAATGTCAGACGAACAAAATGACGTATGTGTGAAATGAATACGCTGCGTACTTTTCGCTGGCGCCATCTCTTAGGTAAACCGGAAACTACTTATGCATACACCTGGTATGTTCAACACAGTATCAAGCTTGATAAGGTTAAGGCAAACAAGTGACAACCTCGTTTCAAGCTGGCTGGGCAGTGACTACCATCCTCACAGATTTTTTCAGGTTTTTCTTCAGTGACCCAAGACAAATGCCGGGATGATACAAGGTCCTGCACAACTTTATTCCAACATTCTCTACTCTCTCCTATCCCGACCTGAGTCAAAGTTGCCTGAAAGCCATAAATAAAATAAAAACCAAGGACGAGAGCAATATCCCAGGAAAACGTGGGTTGGAAGGGTATCTACCAACAGGCTAGGGACCCGGTGCTAAGAAATAGGAAATTAGAACTATATAGAGATGCAAAAAAGAATGCAAAGAAAAAATAATCACCAGGAAAAAAGAAACATGGAAAAAGTTTTGGAAAATAATTTAACCCTGGACACATGGGGCGCACCATATAAATTATGCATGGAAAAGACTAAATCAACCATATTGTCAACACTAAAGAAAACGGATGGAATGTACACAAAGGACTGGAGGGACTCAGCAATAGGCATATTTAATGAATACGAAGTTTCCTATATGGAGTTGCACTACATAGAAATAGTAGCTAAGTCAAAAGAAAAAAACATTTACATTACATAACAGTGCATAACAGTTTAATTATTTATTAAATACTGTATTTTTTATTGAAGGATAATGTAAAGCAGCGATCTCCAACAAAAGATGGCAGCAATGTCAACGTATATGTCTAGTGTATTATTATCGTTGCACGAAATTTCCTTGCTGCTCTTATAAATTGAAGCCTCGAAAGTTCAAATTTTCTTGGAAGAAAGTTCATAACCAATTCAAGAGCATGATTGATGCCGATTATTATTTTCGTTTTTGTTCATTGTTGAAAGAGCTTCATTGTTATAGGTTTTGATATTCACAACAACAATGAAGCTATTTCAACAATGAAAAAAAACGAAAATAAAAATCTGCATCGATCATGCTCTTGAATTGGTTATAAATTTTCTTCCCTGAAAATGTGAACTCCAGGATTGAATTTGTAGCAGCAGCAATGAAATCTCGTGTAACAATGAAAATACGTTAGACATATACTGAGGTAGTGCTGCCATCTTTCGTTGGAGATCGTTGCTTTACATTAATCTTAATAACTCGTAATTTCTTGTTTATTGCTAGTTTAACACATTGTTTGTGTAGAGAATGTTCTGGATGATAGCAATTAGGGATGAGATAAAGAGAAATCAAAGCCAAAATCCTATAGGCCAATATGCCAACTCAACGTAAGAAGTAAACTATTTGAAAAAATCATACCCAAAAATTAACTAAAAAGGAAAAATATTCAAAATTGTAATCTACAGTATGGTTTAGAAAAGGAAAGTCTACGAAGGATGCAATAAATAAATTGGTCAAGACAATTAAACAATTCGGCAAGATGATTGTAAATGTTTAGTAGGCACATTTTTCGATATTATGGGAGTCTTCGATAGTTTGTGGTGGTCCTCCCTCCTGAGAGTACTTAAAGCTATAAATTTACATCCTTCTACATGAAAACTAATTAGAAAATGCTTCGAGAACAGAATTATTAAAGTGGACACGGCTGATGGCGTCGTGACCAAGAAACCAACCAGAGGCTGCCCACAGGTATCTGTCCTAGGACCCAATTTTTAAGATCTGGTCTTTCAGCCATGTCTGGAAAACTAAACAACATGCAACAGGTGGAGCGTGTAGTGGCTTACACGGATGACCTAGCGGTGGTTCTGAAAGCCAACAGCAGAAAAGAAATAGAAGAAAAAGCCAACCAAATAATAAGAGAGATAACGTCGTGGTGCAAAAACAATAAACTAACCATTTTGGCAGAGGAAACTAAGTACGTAATCTTTAATGGAAAATTTAATTATAACAGAGGCACACAAATCAAAATTATTAATAGTACCATTAAAAGAGAAAAAGAACTAAGATACTTAGGTGTCATCTCAGATGAAAAACTAAATTTCAGAGCGCACGTTCAACAAGCGAAAAACAAGGCGACAAATTCACACAAAATTTTCAACTTGGGAACTCAAGAGTATAGGATACGCCGTAAAGTATTTAAAATATACCACGACGTTAAAATTAGATATGTTGTTGGTTACGCAACAAGTGTATGGAGACACCGCATTGACGATGTCCGACAGGCATAAGAAATTAATAGAGCATAGACAAATAATGTTCTGACTTACTGAAGCATACCGTACCACGCCGGTGAAGGCTCTCCATGTAGCAACAGCGATTATGCCGCTGCACCTCCAGCTGAAGAAGTATGGAGCCACGTACTGGATTGAAAAGTGGAAACGGAGAAAAAGTCACTGAAATCCTCCACAACGAAGCCAACAACAAACAAGAGATAGCAACAATCCTAACCAGTGTGTGGCAATCCTTCTAGAATGAATCGACCAAGGCCAGAAGATTGGATGCATTATTGCCGGACGTGGCTGAGAGTCTGGAAATGAGTATCGAGATAGACAGTGAACTTATGCACTCCTTGCCCTTATAGACAAAATCTGAGAGAACTCAATTTGGTAGAAGATAACCTGTGTCATGCCTACGGGGTCGTTGCGACGCCGGACCACGTAGTGCTGAGATGTCGAGAGACAGAGGACTTGATAACAGAACAGAGAACCCTCCTGGGGGACAGACCAATCGCTGAGGTTCTGAGAAATCCAGAACTGGCGGTGATCCTCCGGGAGGCAGCGAATAAAGTCTCGGAATATCACAAAAGAAATTTTTTGCAGGGTAGACGGCGGCCTGCGGCATGAAGTGAGGAGTGAGAAATTACAGAAATAGTGCTTCGAACCGCGAACGTAGACGCGACTACTGCGACTTTCGTTAGCTGATATAGGAGGCGCGATACGAGTGATGAAAAACTGGACTAGAAATTATCTATGAACTGGACTATAAAAGGATGTATGACGTTGCTGGAACTCCAGCAGCAGGAGTGCCTCACGAGGAAGGCCAGTTGAGAGATACTCATGATTGGAAGTGATATGTGTGTATGGTAGCGGGGTAAGCGTAAATGTTTACAAACTTTCATATGAATAGTAACAACAAATAAAGGTTGATCGCGGAAACCGTGAACAAAAACATATAAAAGAATACATAACGGCGAGTGAAGGAGTAATACGTTTGTGAAAGTGAAAATGTTAAAAGTGTATGATCGGGGATGAAAAGGTAGAAGAATTGTATTACTACACAATTTTTTGTAGATTCAACAAGGATTCTACGGCTGCAGTAGCCCCCTCAAAAATCTATTCAATCCTCGGACCCTCCCCAATCAAAGTACGGATGAGAAGAATGAAAGAAGAGAGAAGAATATAACTCTTGCAACGAGGGAAAAGACTAATAAGATGGAAGATGTACGACCAAAGAGAGCATCAAAAACTAATATTTTATCTCGTTGCAGGAAGCAGGAAAGAAGAAGATGCCAGTCTTCAGGTCTTGTGTTGTCATGTGTTGTCCCGTATCGTCTTGTCTAATGTGTGTTATATGTTTAAATGTATGTATGCTTTCCTTTAATAAAATTAGCATATAGTAGATAGGGAATCCCCCAAGGATGTTCCAAAAGATCTGGAACAAAGGCCAGGAAAACATTCTGGATGCCTGGCCAAAAGTTCATCCTACAACCCCAGAGGTCTCTGACTGATGGAACACATGAGCTTCTTGGAGTGCCAGAATTCCGGTAATCCAAGAATCTCTAGGGACATGCCTACCCCAAGGCAAGGAGCTCAAAAATGAGCGTGATGTACGACCTTGAAAGTAGAAAACTTGGCTTGTGTAAAGGATACAAAGAGACAGGGGTGGTATTCGGGTCCCTAAATGAGAAATAAATGTTCAACAACTTGCTATGAAGAATAACACTAGGGGCGGCATTAGTACGGAAGTTAATGTTGAACAATGGGAGTATGATCAGCATGTCGATATTTATGTACAACACTGGATGAAGAAGAATGATGTATGGTGCTGGAAAAAATAGTGATTTTGAAAAATTGTAGATGAAGGTGAAAAAAAACTATCCAAACTTCGGTTTTCAAGGACGTGAAATTACCATTAATTCTAAAGCAAAGACAGTTACTGACCCAGAGGAATATGTAAAGACTATGTTTCAGTTTCTCATGAAGTATTTACTTAGAGATGTTGATTTAGATTCCAAAGTAGTTTTACGATTAAATGTTCAAATAGTATTGAAGGAAAGTATCTGAATGTATGAAGGAATGAATGTATAAAGTATCTGCATGTAGAGCATATCCTTAAGAGTATTGAAAATGTTCTGAATTCTAACGAGAGCTTTTTCTTAGGTGAGAAGGTTACAGTAAAAGTTAACATTTCAGATCCTATTCCTGGCCAGGGATGTCATGCAAATGACAAATATCTTAGAAAAATATCTTCAAAAACACATTATTCCAGTTGAATATGTTCCTGACTGCCTTGCCAGAGCTTTGGTATTGGGAAAACTTCGAGCGAATGAGGAATTTAACAGTGTATGTTATATGAAAACACATCCTAAAAAGTGGGCTTGTGCAGCTGCGGAAATGTGTTATTTTGCGCAAGTAGACCAGTTTCAAAAATATTATGTTGATCAGTATCAGATTATTGTGTATACACCGTATACGTGATCAAATGAGCAGGAAGTATGTAATTTTATATTCAGGACCGCCACCGGATAAGTAATTGTTTCTAAGATATGAAGACAGCCATTATGTTGTAATTGAAAGTATCACAGCATTTTAAAAAGTAGCGGGTATTGTTATCATTGTCTTATGCTTTATGAAAAACGTCAATTTCATAAATGCCAATATCTATACCCTCATTGTGAAAAGTATCATGATGATATCGAAGCACTAATGAGAAGGGTATGAAATGTCACCATTGTCATCGCATGTTTCCAAATCAGACTTGTTATAATCAACACAAATCCAAAGTCAATGGTAAACCTGTATATTATTATGTACAAGTTTGGTCTCAGTGTGGTGTGAAGATCGATAAACGTAACAGAAAAACAAAACATATTTGTGGTGAACATTATTGTAAACTATATAACATTCACGTTGATTAAACTCATTCCTGTTTAGTTAAGCCAACCAAGCTAAAACGCGTTAATGATTTCTCATATTCTATCTTTGATGTGGAGACAATGTTAGTAAATACGAATGAAAACAAGGAATGTGAACATGTGCCAAATTTAATTTGTGCATCTCATCGGTGCCATAAATGTAAGGATATGGAACAAAATTATGGTTGTAATCCTTGTGGTAACGCAGAAGGTCAGAGGAACTTTATATTTTATAATATGGAAAGATTTGTAATTCATGTCTTAGAGAAGGGGCATAAGTTTGACAAAGTAGTAGGGTTTTCACAATGGGTCTCGTTTTCATATATTATTAGTAGCACGATCGCTCACAGAAAACAAGATTTATTACCGCACATTATTGGGCATGGACAAAAGATTATTCAGATAAATGTAAATAAATCATTTTCCGTGATACATATTTGTTCATAGGAATTAAATTATGCGACCTCTCTAAGACATTAGGTTTGAATCTCTCAAGAAAGGTGATTTCTCATGTCTATTTAACACTTCTAAACATCAGAATTATGTTGGAGTATATCCAAAACTTGAGTTATATCATATTGAGTCAAAATCAGAAAAAGAGGCAGAAGCAATTAGTGCGTGGCACAAGGAATGTGTTTTTCAGAAGTTAACTTGATTTTCAGAAAGAAATCTTAGAATATTATA
Organism: Lepisma saccharinum; assembly: GCA_022664845.1. Lineage (NCBI taxonomy): Eukaryota > Metazoa > Arthropoda > Insecta > Zygentoma > Lepismatidae > Lepisma > Lepisma saccharinum. The sequence continues at coordinate 10,408 of JAGDQP010042481.1, read as the reverse complement.
AGAATTATGATTTGATTTTAACACTAGCGTTGATTTGATTTTCAAAACTTATTGAAGAACAAACAAGTGCTATTGCCTCATGTGCGACGAAATGTTTTCGTTCACGTTATTTCAGCGAAATGCCATTCCAATCATCCCTCTCTTAGGCTTCCAACATCGCAACCAGCAAAGTAAAATAACAAAACAATGCTTGAAATATATGGAATATAAAAAATCTGAAATAACGTTAAATTGCGAACTGAAGAAAATGCTGGTGAAATTCAATTTAGACGGTTTAAACTGGATGGATATGACAATGATAACCCTACTGTTTATGAATTCTCTGGTTGTTACTGGCATTAACATAGTTGTATTATTCAACTTCGACAGTATCTTATTGATAATGAGGGGCATACATTGCAGTATCGATAAAAGGCAACATTAGCAAGACAAGAATTTCTTGAATCCCGTTGTAAGATTAAACTTGTATCCATCTTGGAATGTGAGTGGAACCAACTGACTCAATCCAGAGTTTCATAAAAAATAAATGTTGTGAAATCGAAAATCCCTTACGTCCTAAAGAGGCATTTAAAGGGGGACGCATTGAATGCTTTATATGAATGTAATGATGAGTATATAGTATACCTCGATGTAACCTCACTTTATCCATGGGTTCTGTCCAGGAAACCTATGCCAACAGGAAATATTAAATTTCATAAGAGGAAAGACATGCCTGATCTCGCTTATGTTCATGAATTTATTCTTTATAAGGTACTTCCTCCTAAGGATCTTGCTATACTGGTTTTACCATATAATGTAATAAACGTTTCGTCTTTAGTTTATGTAGGTCTTGTATGAATGAAATGAATAATGAGAACTGTATACATAATGATGAAGAACGTACAATTTTGTAGTCCTGAACTTCATATAGCGTTAAAGAAAGGGTATGTTATTCTTAATGCCTATGAAATTTGGGAAATGGAGATGACTGAGGGACTATTCAAACCGTATGTGGATACTTTCCTTAAAATGAAACAGCAAGCTAGTGGGTTTCCTGATAATTGTGCAACAGAAGAGGAAAAGGAAAGATATATTCATGATTATGAAAAGTATGAAGATATACGTTTTGACTATGACAAGATTCAGTACAACCAGGGAATGAGATATATTTCTAAAATATTCCTCAATTCCTTATTTGGTAAATGGGTACAAAGAACTAATCTTCCACAAACTCGCATAGTCACTGATGCCAAATGCTGCTTGGAGATTTTAAGGTCGCCTTATTTGGAAGTTCAGCATGTGACTCTTATATCAGAAAACAAATTACAGGTAACGTTTAAGGATTTTAAAAATGAAAATTCGCCCCGTGCCTTTACTAATGTAGAGGTAGCAGACTTCATACCTTTGTGGGCTAGGGTTTTATTATATGAATTACTAGACAGTGTAGATATAGAACGTTTAATTTATTGTGATACATACTCAGTTATTTACGTGCTGAAACGCAATCAATCATTAATACTACATACTGGGAATTACATGGAACAATTAACTAATGAAATAAAAAGGATAAGAGATGCAAGTCTTTACTGGTAAGAGTGCAAAAAATTATAGTTACGCTATTAAGAATCTAGTTACAGGTGAAGTAGAATACGTTTACAAAAGTCGAGGTATAACTTTAAAACTTCGTGCAAGACAGGTAATAATTGTTAATCACTTTTACAATTTAGTCACTTACAAGTATAATAATCGACAAATCTTTAGTCCAAATAAAAACTTACGTAAACCAGGTTATAAAATCCTTTGCAAAAAGACAGTGGAAAACACATGAAGAGGTTAGTAATAAGCGGAGGATACTTAATCTGATAAACACGGTTATTCTACTCTTTCATGATAATTGTAGCAAGTTAAGATATAATTTTATTTTTTATGAAAATTTAATGTAATATAGAAAGAAGTGTAACATAATAGTTTTTTTTGTAACTAAGAACTTTTTGTAAACAGAAAGTAAAAACATATACGTAAACGGAAATGTTTTGTACACACTTTTTGTAAAACTTTTGTAAACGAAAATCTTTTGTTAAATCTTTTTGTAAGTAGAAACATTTTTTGTAAACATTGTTTGTAAGTGGAAATGTTTTGTAAAAAACCTTTTTGTAAGCAACATTTTTGTAACACTTCTTTTGTAAACAAGTATTTTGTAAAAACTCTTAGAAAATTTTTGCAAACATTTTTGTAAACGGAAAATATTTTATGAAATCTTTTTGAATGAAAAGTTTCTGTTAAACAAAAACAAATCAGGTTCCTAAGTTGACAAAGTTAAGATAACGTCTTACTTTATAGAATTATTTATTTTATTTTCTCATTTTCCTTAATTAAAAAAGCTTGCATTGTCAATGTACTTATCAAATCGTATAATAAAAGTTTCTTGTTACTACAAATGCTTTGTTTTTATTTTTGTATTAGCATTCTCAATATTCATAGTTATAACTAATGATATAGTTAGATGTTTTCATGCTTCAGCTGTAGCAAACTAAATTAAAATTCATACATCTTTGTAATATATAAGATTCGTTAAGTAATCAGTTTCTCCCATTACATCGTATAATTTATAAAAATGAAATCATCACATAGCTCCGGAGAATGTTTCTCTTCATAAATATTCTTCATAGTATACAGTTCTACATGACATAGCAAAAACATTAGCTTTGATTAAAGAAGTTGTAAAAATTGTGAGATGGTTTATTTTAATACTATATTCCTTCTAGTTAAATATTATACAATCATTAGGGCATAACTATATTACAAACTATACGTATTCTAGCAGGGCTAAAGTCTCATGAAGTTCTTTTGAACTTTTCGTTTACTTCACATATTCTGATAGGTTTTTGATTCTGGTATGCATACAATTTTGAACGAAGGCTTCCTATACATTCCACCTCCTATTGTTTCAAGGACAATAGATCAAGGTAGTTTCTGTTTTCATACGGACTGTGTGTGTTCTTTCTCCAAAGGGTAATGAAATATGTAATCAAGCGCATCATTACTTTGAGGCTGGGGGAATTCAACTAAGTCGAAACACTGTTAATAGCATTTTAAATGAAATTGATCAAGTAGAACAGAATATTATTGTACAACAGGGAACAGGAAGTCATAACTTTGAAATTATAGATGTACTTGTGCGCGGTTTTCGTAATTTTCCTGTTAAAGGTAAAAAAATATCCATACGTGCTAAAGCTGATGCCTCCAGACTTACGGCAGCTGAGGATCTAGAGGAACTTATTTCAATTTGCATTACAACATTTGCTTAGATCCACTATCCTGGGTCGGATTTACTTTTGAAGGCAGTAACGTATCACAACTAGCTTTAACTAGTTATCATGAAGTAAACTGGCTTACCTTTCAAGTTACAGGGAAAATTTGAACAGTTTGTTCTGAAAACGAATCAGTGTCTTACTTTTAACGTCTAATGGGGATATACTTTCACTTTTACGTGAGGGAAAAGCAAATAGAAATATTTTGCTTGTCAAGTTCAATTTTTCATAGAGAAAATAACTGATTATGTATGTTTTAAATTTATCACAATTTCAATCACTACTAGGTTACAAAAATTATAAATGAAGACAGCAAAAGGCAGTAAAAGCCAGTAACTTTTGACAAGTTCAAAATTTCAGTTCATACACAATTTTAATTATTTCTTTCTTATCTTTCGTGTCTAACAGTCACTTTTATTCAGTCCTCATGTTCACTCCATATCTGGTTCTGCATTAGCGTCTTTCTCAATTAATTTTGTCTTGACTTCATCCACTCTGAGTAAAAGTAAATTGCAAAGAAAATATTCAACAATTTCAACACTATTAAGATGTAGATCTTTGGAAAGGTATACATGAAAAGAATTCACAGTACCCATTATCAATCTATACGTGCGTGTCCTGAAAGATCTTTGTTCATCTTCAGTTCGTGTAAGACAACGATGTATCTGCCAATGCATACATTATAGAAATAATCAGCACACAATAAAGGACAATTGTTTTCATAATTCCAATTTTCGATAGCTTCTAAATACGCTGATCATCAAACCTGTAATTCACACATCCCATAAATTTTCAGTTTCATTAGAACACATAGTGCTAGATGAAACTTTACTGTTCTGCACATTTTCAGTTTCTTCAGCACTAAAAGCTCCATATCCTTCATCACTGTCTGAATTAAATTCTACCTCTAAGCTTGAGGTAGATGCACTACGAAAAATACCTGGAAGTAAGCCTTCATTTTCCAACATTGAGTTTTCAATTTCCAACAAGCGAAGGTCTTCGTAAAAAATCATGATACTTTTAGCAGCGTCAAATATTATAGCTAAAGCACAACTACAGAAAAAATTAAGTTGAATAACTTACACGTCATGATCTACTTTCTAAGGAACAAGATTCAGCTTGCTTAGTCACCTCCTGCGCAGTCAAATTCCAGCGAGCATCATGGGGATGCAAAACTAAAAAACATAACAAAGAGAGAAATGAAAATAACACTTGCGTGAATAACAACTTCAACTTGAATAGCCGCATTTTGTAAAATTAACTCATCGTGACATCTTTCTAAGCATAGAAAGAAGCTTCTTCCCCCTCCCTCCGAGCACTATAGATATAAAAACAACAAACCTCACGCGTTAATGCCATTCTCCACCCAAGCAAAAGAATGCCAAACAAAAAATAAGTTCTTAGTAACACCTGCACAGTTAAATTTTTTTTAAATACCGTAGCCTGTTGTAACACGTTCCTTCGCAATGAAAAGTACGGGAAACAATCATTAGTTGTTGAAAGTCATTCAACTGGCGCCTGTGTCAATCAAGCAGCAGACATATAAAGAAAATTTTCCCCCTCCCCCGAGCACCTCAGGTGCAAAGCAACTTGTTCTATCTTGCTACGTGTCGACTCATTTCAAAGAAAGAAAATTCAAACAAACAAGCCTGCGCATGCGCAATCTTAACCTCCAAGCACGAAATAATCTAACGGTCATTAAACAGTAGTTCCATAGCAGTCGTGGCAAGCGCTTTGCTCCCAAACGACGGCCGCATGGCAATTTTATTATTTTTCCATTTTTGTCCAAACAAAGTTTTTCGTTCAGAAGCTACATTCAGGAGGTGTGCGACGACTGTGCTAGCGAAGCTAACGAGTGTGTACTGACTATTTGCGTCCACGGATGCACGGAAACGGCAGCAGCAAAACCTCGGCTGTGTCAGCATCAACGCGTGCGTTTAATCTGCGTTAGCGGCAACGTGTGCACCGTTTCGCAGAGTCAAAGCAACTCGGTCCCGGCGACGATTCCGGCAATCAGGATG
>JAGDQP010042480.1:0-16534 GCA_022664845.1 Lepisma saccharinum | reverse complement strand
CGCAAGCCTGGGATGAACTGTATGACGAACTTAAAACACCAGGTGGAATGAAAAAGCTATACAGGTTAGCAAAAACCCGAGACAAGGCAACCAACGATGACCAAGGATTAGTACTTACGTACCAATGAAGATATGATCAAAGAGAGACTGGTCGAATATTTCGAAACGCTCCTAAATGAAGAAAATCCGTGGAAAGTTCTTAGCGATAAAACTCCAAATCTTGAACCAACACCAAAGATAAGCCAGGAAGTAGTAGAGAAAGCATTAAAGAAAATGACATCTGGAAAAGATACAGGTTCTGATTGCATACCAGTAGAAGCGTGGAAGAGTTTGGGACCAGAAGGTATGAGAATTCTAATGAATATATATATATATATATATATGAACAGAACAGGAATACCGATAGGAATAGTGCTATTGCACCAATTTTTAAGAAAGGAGATATACAGGATTGTGGAAACTATAGAGGAATCAAACTAATGTCACATACGATGAAGATCTGGGAGAAAATTGTAGAAGGAAGATTACGAGAAGGAACATCAATAAGAGAAGAACAATTTGGATTTATGCCAGGAAAAAGTACAACGGATGCAACTTTTATATTAAGACAAAGTATGGAAAAGTATCAGGGAAAGTACAAAGAACTGCAAATGGTCTTTATTGGTTTGGAGAAGGCTTACGACAGAGTATCACTTTAGGCAATATGGAGATGTTTGAGGGAGAATGGAGTGCCAGAGGAATATGTAAGGATGATCCAAGATATGTATACAGAAACTAGAACTCAAGAAGAAGTAGTGTGGGATTGACACGCTAAATCCCTGTTATGGTTGGATTACACCAGGGTTCAGCATTAAGCCCGTACCTCTTCAACGTAGTCATAGACGTTATACCTCAGGATGTGAGAGATGAAGCATCCTGGTGTATGATGTTTGCCGATGGTCTTGTGCTATGCAATACTAATAGAGCAGAACTTGAAAGGAAAGTAGAGAGTTGGAGAAAGTCTCTGGAAGATAGAGGCCTAAAGATTAGTAGAAAGAAAAGTGAGTATCTTGAGTTTAACGGAGAATGGAGAAGTGAGCAAGAAGAACGATCGAATAAAGTGAAAAGTTTTAAATACTTAGGCTCATTTTTTACTGGGAATGGCGATTTGGACTCGGAAATAACACAGAATGCAAGAAGGATGGTGAAATTGGAAGGAAGTATGTGACCGCAGAATAACGGTGAAGAATAAAGAAATAATTTACAAAATGGTGGTTAGACCAGCAATGATGTACGGAGCAGAAACATGGCCAATAAATAAAGCATAAGAAAAGTGGTTAGATGACACCAAAATGAGAATGCTAGGCTGGATGTGTGGGATAACAAAAGAATACAGCGTGAGAAATGTGAGAGTAAGAGGAACAACCAAGGTTGTAGAGATATTTAAGAAGATACAAGAAAGAAAACATATAATGAGGAGAACAAATGATTATGTAGTCAGAACAGTGATAGCAATGGAAGTGGAGGGCAATAGAGGTAGAGGGAGGCCAAGGAGGAAATGGATGGATAGAGTAAAGAATGATCTCGGGGAAAAAGGTCTGTCAGGGGAAGAAGTTCAGGACAGGGCTTTGTTGGGAGAAGACTCATCAGAAACGTCAACCCCACGTAGGTGGGAAAAGACCGATAGAAACAAAGAAGTATCATTTTTTATATTTACGCCCTTTTTCATAATGTACTTGGTCGCTAACCTCGACGATATACAGAACAAATTCTAGGACGGATCTGTAATATAAGAAACAATCGTCCAATTGCACCAATAGTATTCGTGCTATGATCCATTCAGTAATAACCTGCGGAACTCGAAAAATGGCGCGGTACCGCAGACTTTACCCTATACCAAAGGATCGGTATCCATAAGGATAACGGAATACCCACCTAGGAACGAGAGCCAACTCACGAATGGAATTCATTCACAGGTATATTTAATGTCGCAGTCTGCACATCCAATAATTCTGTTGTATTCGTAGACGGCGGATCAAGAGTTTTCACAGTAAGTCGCCTGGTGAGTGACCACTACAGTAAGTAGTAGACGGGGTTAGCATCCAGAAACCAGGATAACCATTCCATGTTGTTGAGGTCACTGAGTTTTAAAAACCTTACCAACTCAGAAATCTCACTCATCCCATTCGTCTAGCTCCCAGTATCTTTGATGTCCATCAACTCAAGATGATTGACCACGTTACCAACGAATGAGTTGCATGCATACGTCATAGGATAGATATCCATTCGGGGAAAAGATATCTATTCAGTTGGATGGGAGTAGAAGTAGGTTGAACCACTGCAACCGGATATCCCCTGCATGCATGCCAGTGGAAAAGCATGCGAATACATATTATTAACAAAGAAATTTTTAACGACTCACAATTATTACAATTTTCATGAGAAAAACTGTAACTTGTGTTTCTACACTTCACTATTAGTCCATTTTCTGTACTTGTTGAAAGAATATTTACGGAAATAAATGCGATTTTATTTTAAAATCTAGGACAATAACTAAAAATGACTGCCAAAACACCCAAACATAAAGGAACAACAGGTATTAATCGAATAACCGGACACCTCTGTTGTATACAAACTACTATTAATCGATACTATTATTAGGTAATTCTACAAACAGTACACATGTTAATGCAAATTAGTCTGCCATGCACTGTGTATCGAATACGAATAATCAATCAATCATGTATAGAACAACATTTGAGTAATTCGGGTTCAATGTAACGTTAGCGTAGCTTATTATGCAAGGAATTACTCTATAATCAAAAAATAATCTTACAACATAACTCACAGTACGCTCAATTTGGTAGTTTCCAAATTTACAGCAAACAACAGTGGCAAAGCCACTTGCAACCGGCATGCTTACATTTTGTACAAGCATGTAAGAGTGCCTGTGTTGGTTTGACTTGAAAAAACCTAAAGCAATTAGGCAAAACGTCGTCATTAATACAATTTCACGTCGTTATATTATATATTTGTAGTTTTCATAACAGTTTGGTAGTTTTAGTAGCAGTTTAGTAAATTATAAATAAAATAATAAATATTGAGAAGCCCAACATATCCCTAAAATTTAAATAATGCATTTTTTAAGAAGAGAATAAAAGCATTCTATCTAGAGTTATCTTTATGTTCACATGCAGTTTTCTTCTATTTCTTCGAAACGTTTCTGATTAAGCTGAATTTCAAGATTTGCACGACAGGATTGAAACAGCTTTCAATAGATGTTCAACATTTAACACTCACTAAAGAAAATTTAGAACAATATTCAGTAAGACTAAGGAGTGTCAGTACATTTGAAGTTGTTAAATTTCTTCTTTATGCTACTTCCTATACTTTAATTTTGAAAGGCATACAAAGGACATAAAAAATATACACAAATTAATTCTAGTTGAACACGTCAGTCTGTCGATTTACTTCCCTAATCTTATATAGAATGAATACATTGTATGTAAAGCTGCAGCTAAGCAAATATGTTAAATCACATTAAAATCACAACGATATAAGGGTGAATTTTCCGTAAAACTTACCCAGTAAGGTAATTCATAACCTTGGACGGCGGGAGCTTCAAATACAGCAAGAAGCAAATGAAACAGGATCACGCACTGAAGTAATGACTTCAATCCTGAATTATTATATAAAATATAAGATCTGAAAATTAAGAGCAAAAATATATCATAAACTGTAAGATCTGTTTGTGTTTGAAAATAAAAAGGTAAAATTTAATTTGTAATAATTAAATATATATATATATTTTATGGAGCGTGTCAACTTTCTCATTAACCATAATTCAGATCTAAAATTGAAAACCAAAGAAAATTTAATCTGAGTACACCTTATTTTGTACACGCTCTAACAAAAAATAACACATACTTTAGTAAAATCAACGACAACGAAGTTTTTTATGTCCAAAACAACTTATCGGATTCCACAAAAGAATATATCCCTGAAAGTGATACGTCCCACACCTCATCAGCTAAACAGAACTTAGTGATTTAGTAAGCGACCTTAATTTACTGCAAACAAAAGCCGAACTTCTTGCTTCTGGTTTCAGTAGTGGTATTTTCCGGAACTAGGAACAAAAATATCTATGTACAGGGATCCTAGCAGACCTGCAAACCCTCTTCACGATAGAAAACTATGCGTCTCCGTAAAGATATCATGGGGCACTCACGTGAACTTGGACGGAAATATAACCCACAAAAATGGTGCCTCTTTGTGGATTCAGTCAAATTCAATCTGAAGGCTGTGCTTCATAGATGGAATCAGTTGCCCTTTTTACCCTGGATCAGGCAATAGAAATATACGAAACCTATGCCACCATGGCAACATTTCTGCAAGCGTTAACTACGAAGCCCATACTTGGAATGTTTGCTGTCAATGGAATTTATAGCACTACTTACTGGTTTGCAAGGAGGGTATACAGAGACATCTATTTATTTTGCACAGTATTTCTCGGACAGTGTAATAGCTGGTAAAATCATACCTAACTATTACATTTTTTTAAAGTATTAGCTCACTCCACTAATTTTTGTTCTACAAATTTTTGTGAGTTGACACGCATTATTATAAATACTTTGATTGCTTGTTCCTTTTCCTTTCCTTCCCGATAGTGGAAAATTATTTCTTTAAAATTCCTATAGCAATTAGCTCAATAACTTGCTCTAGTAGTTAAATAAGTTAGCTAGTTTACCTTTTTCGTTGAAACAAAACCACGATCGGAAAAATACGTTAATGCGAAGAGAAAGCTTTCTTTTTTCTTGGGAATTTGCTCCGCGATTCGTTGGAAGTTTCGTCTCAGGCTGCTTGAGTTTTCCTAGATGTCAGAAAATACTTTTTTTACGCTTTCTGAACAAGAGGTCAAGAAGTACTGATGTACTTCGAGTCGAGGAGTTCCTGTTGTGAATTTGCCCTGGTAGTTGATGGAACTCAACAAGATTTGCAGTTTACAAGGAACACTCACCAGGTGACAGACCCCGATTTTCATGAAAATTTGTATGTAGTTACAGTGCCTAGTTAAACCTTTATAGCCAAAATTGGAGCTGCTATGGTTAACAAATAATGACAAGAGAACTCGAGAAAAATGGAGTGTAGAGAGGAAGTAAATCGAATACAGAGTAAGGAAAACGCCTTTTCTTTTACAAATTGTTAAATATATCTAAAGCAAATGGCTATTAATAGATACTGGACAAGAGGCCTTACATGCTGGAGGATATGACACCAATGGTCATCATCTTAAAAGCGGTCATCTTGAATTTTAATTTATGCCCTTCAGGCATCTAAGGGGCTCAGGCCGGGTTAGGGGAAGGAAAGGGATTACGGAAGGTGTCGGACAGGGCCTATGTTGAAGGTGCCATCTCGGCATTTGCTTGGTGCGACTGAGGGAAAATCTTTAAAAAAAACTGCCAGGATGGTCGGCCGCTGGGATCGAACCCACGACCTCGCGAATTCTACGCCAACGCTCTACCACTGACCATCTTGACTATGATTCAAAATTTTTAAATAGTAAGTGGTGATGTGATACATCAATCTGTGCTGGAGTGTTCCAAGAAAGCCAATGACGAAGTCAATTTTGGCATAACTCTAATCCTATACGATAAAATGACATGTGAAACTGACCTGGAGAGTGTCTCTTTCACCTAGTATTACGCCTTTTTGAAACTGGGTTTTCATCTTCCGTTAGTGTATTTACAACTTTATAGTGCACTTCATGTTGCGGTCACAAACATCATATTTCCCAACATAATGATACCTCTTCTATAGCCGTTTGGTTTTTGTTCCTTCAACTGTTTACAGTTTTTTTTTTTTTTTTGTTTGTTTGTTTGTTTGTTTTTATGATTCAACTTTCACATTCTCTAGGACAATTTCACGTGTCATTTTGTTGTACACGTTTAGAGCTATACCAAAACTAACGTAGTCATTAAGTTTCTTGGCACATTCCAGCACAGATTAATATATCACATTACCTCTTACTATTTAAAAATTTTGAAGCATAGTCAAGATAGCGGTCATTGATGTCATATACTCCAGCATGTATCGCCTCCTGTCCAGTATCTATTAATAGCAATTTTCTTCCAATACATTTAATAGTTTGTAAAAAAGAAAAGGTGCTTTCCTTACTCTGTATTCGATTTACTTCTCTACATTCAATCTTTCTCGGGTCCCCTTGTCGTTATTTGTTGTCAACAGCACCTATAATTATGGCTTATGAAGGTTTACCTAGGCACTGTACCTACATACAAATTTTCATCAAATTCTAGTGTCACATGGTGAGTGTTTCTTGTAACATTTCTTTGTTGATTTGTTTTTTATCGATATCACTGACCTAAGTGTAAAATGATTAGCTTTTGGTATAAATTAACATATAAGATGTTCGATTAAATTTGTCGGGTCAGAACAGTGGTTTTATTTAGTCATCATGACCAAAGCTGGTTTACTTTAAAGACATCTCACTTCTCGACTGTGGCATCTGTTCATTTTATTTGAGTAATAGGCTAGGTAAAATTTAAGTTAAATTTTCTCAGTTTATCTAATTACGAAAGAATGATATCCCCATTGAGTTCCTGCTTTTCTAGATGGCTTCTTTTCTCTTCGACAAGTTTATTTTCTTACTCAAATTTATCCAAAATTATTATGATAAAGAAAGTAATATTCTTTTAAGATTTTACATAATGGCATCTAACCTAAAACTAACGTTAGATGATAACTATTCTGTCTACATGAAAAATGATGTAAAAGAATTTTGATCTCAAACTAACTTAATAGCTTAATCCTATTTGGAAGAGTTATAAATTCATGAATTGTTTTACTTCAAGAAAGTACGTTTGACTCATTGTTGACTTCTGATTATGTACAAATATAATGAAAGCATTAAACTAGAAACGTGTAATATGTGAAAGCTCTATCTTAAAACTATCTTTTATATTACTTAACAGCTACAGATAGACGTGACAAAGCTTAGGGGCTTCCCCCGTATCGGGACGGGCGTAAGCCATAGTGCTGTTACCGCCCATACACTTAATTTTATCTTATCTCTATCTTAAAACAATGAACTAAAACTCGTTAAATTATGTTTTGATAATTCAATTACTACTTATTTTCTTAATTAAGATCACTAATAGAATATTATTAAAATTTTGTTCTAGTATAGTATAGAATAGTATAATATTTGCTTCAGATGAGATTAGTTCTAGTTAGAAATAGAGAACGTTAATATCACCATTACTTTAAAAGCAAAAATGACCGAGATGCTGAGAAAGAAATGATTTGCGTGTTATGTTATTACTTTTGTGGCAATGCGAACTAAACAGGTTTTTCTTTTGTCTCTGCGATTCCAGTTATTTTACTTTTCTTTTTAAATGTATAAAAATGAAACGCCTTAAGCTCGTTCGTTTGTAGATCCTCAGATTGAGGTGAGCGGTGAAGTTAGGTTCGTTTAGTTTAGAGTAAGTGAGATCGCGGGTCAATTAGGCCGCGAAGTGCCGACTGCGACCGGGAGCGTCCACAGGTTGCGAACAGTCGAAAGACCCCTCAGACATGAGGGCCTGCTGCGAAATAAGCAGCTAAATCTGACGAATAAGCAGTCACAGACAGTTTTGGCTAAGGGAGACAACTCTGACAGAAAAACACTGCTGCCTTGCGGTTGATAGATGGATCCATAAAGGTCAGGGGAAGAGGACCCCAACAGAAAACTCCTGGTCCTCCAAGTTGGGGTTGGGCGTAGGGTTAACCACCCCACACCGTTAAATATACAGCGGGTTAAGAAGCCTCAAGATTTGCCTCGGATAAAGGTCGGAAATAAAAAGAGATTGGCTCAGTTCATAAATATGGACTGGAATATCGGAACATGGAATGTACGAACACTCAGAATGGCCGGTACACTGAAAATACTACTACAACAGCTACAAGAATATGAAGTTAAAATAGCACCAATTCAAGAAACAAGATGAAATGATGATATTGTTTGGGACATGAAAAACTACAATATTGAGCAGCAGAAAAAACCAAGAGAAGAAAGTTGGAGGTGTTGCCTTTACAGTAGAAAGATCGATGGAAGGTAATATAACGGAGTTTAAACCTGTTAACGAAAGGATATGCTAACTGAGAACAAGTTTTAATAATGTATCGATACTCAATGTCTATTCGCCAACAAAAGAGGCAGAAGAGACAGTAAAAAATGAATTCTATGAGACACTTAAACCTCAGTATGATTTAAGAATTGTTCTAGGAGACCCAAATGCATAAATTGGGAAAGAGGAGATATATGAAGGAACAATTGGGAAGCATAGTCTACATCAGAAATCAAATGATAACGGCTAGCGATTAACACAGTTTGCAACTAGCCACAATGCAATAGTTACCTCTACAACCTTTCAACACAAAGATATCCATAAAATAACCTGGCGTTCACCCGATGGAAAAGTATACAACCAAACTGATCATGTTATAGTTAATAGAAGATACGCAAAATGTATAATCGACGTCAGAAGTCAGAGAGGAGCGGTCGTAGGAACAGACACAATCTAGTACGAATTAAATTTAGATAAACAGCGAGATAGAAAAGAGAAAAATACCATGAAGAAGTACGAAAAGTAATAAGGAATGAAGAAGAACAAAGATCAACAGGGTGTGAAAATGTAAATAAAGTAGAATCAATGTGGAATGGAATGAAGAAGAGTATAATATTAGCAGCAGACCTAACGATAGGGAAAGTAACACTAAAGAAAAAAATAGCTGGTTCGATGAAGAACATGAAGAAATAGTGCAGACAAGACGTCAAGTGTACAAAGATTTTCTTAATAGACCTAAAGAAGGAAGAAATGGATAGGATAAATAAGGAGGTACACAGATTATGCGGAAAGAAGAACAGAGAATGGACAAGACAACAAATTTCACATAGAAGAAAATATGAGAGATTAGAACGGCAGAACATACAAAGAGATCAAGAAAATAAGGAGAGGATTCACTGCGCAAACGACAATGTGTAAAGATAAAGAAGGCCTTAAAATAAATTCAAGTAGCATGATATGCGGACGACATAGGTGTAATTGGACGCACCAAAAGTGAAACAATTAAAACATCTAATGAAATAGAGAGCAAAAGTAAAGAAGTAGGACTGAAAATCAATGAAGGAAAAACAAAAATAATGATACAATCACGGCGGAAGAGAGAAGCAGAAAAGATTATAGAAGTCGGGGTGTATAAGACTGAAAAAGTACAAAAATTTAAATAATTAGGAAAAATACTGACTGAAAACAATAAGGAGATAGAAGAAATTAGTAGGACATATGCAGCGGATTGCAGTCAATAAAGCATGCTATGCAATATTAACAGCGTTTAAAAATCGAAATATAAATTGCACGCACAAAACTATACTCTACAAAACTTTGATAAGACCGATATTAACATGGATACGAAACCTGGGTTTTTAATGGAGTGGATATCAAGCGAACAGATATACTTGAAAGGAAAGTGTGAAGAATATATGAACCAACTAAAGAAGAACAATATAGAAAAAGATATAATGCAGAAATATATGAATTATATAAAGACATTGCAATATTAAATTATGTATGAATAGAAAGACTACAGTGGGCGGGACATGTTGCAAGGATGGAAAATCAAAGAATACCAAATAAAATGGTAAGTAGAAGGTTCGAAGATAGCACAAGGAAACGTAGACCGAGAACCAGATCGGAGGATCAGGTTCAAAAAGATGTGAAAGAGCTACTTTGAGTGTGCGGATGGAGAAGGATCACACAGAAGAGAGAAGGACTGAGGAGGCGAAGGACCGACCACGGTCCAAGGAGGCGGGTAAGTAAGTAAGAAAGAGTAAGAGATTTTGTTTTATTGGATCATGAATTATATTGACCGGGTTATATGCGTACATGCTTTAGTTTTCCATTGAGGAATGGAATATTGAAAAGTATGATTAGTTAATCATAAAAGTAATTTTGGAGTCGCAGGTGCGAGAGAGCTCCGGTGAATATCTTTGTTTTATCGTACCCGGAAATTAGAGTAGAGAGGAAGGTATTAGGACTGGAGCGTAACTGTAGTTGGTTAGCTCAGCTCAACCTGTGGACCGCAAACCAGAGTTGGTTCTTTTATCCAAAACTTAATCTTATTTCTTATAAACCGTTGCTGTTTTATTATTTTTAAAAGAGTTTTAAAGTATTCTTCGCTCGTTTGGGAAGGATCACGCAAGTGATACTGGGTTCGTTTGTTTAAGCCTTGCGTTTGCATTCGCACGTTTTTATAAAATTTGGTTTACCCTTAGAGGTAGTTGTCTGCTGGGTATCCTGTATCACAGGAAAAGGGAGCGTTACAAAAGCCACAACTCAGTCAACCACTATGTCAAGAAAGAATGGCTGAAACGACGCAATAATGTTGGCGAAAACAATCTTCGTCCCTTAGTCCCCCCCCCCTCCAAAAAAGACAATTCCTACCATCACTTCATATCAAACTTAATTTAATAAGTTTTTTTTTTTGGGGGGGGTGAAATTTTGGACAAGAGTGCACATAAAAACAAATTCCCGAAACTGAGGGTAAGGAGTTCCAGGAATTCGAAGCAGCAATAAACACAATAATCAGCAGCATCGAAATCGTTTGCAGCTGTATACACTGGCTTTTTGGAAAATATCAAACGATCAAATAACGTGGAACTGGTCAATGATCTCATTGAAACATTCCATGTGTTAAGGGTGCTTCATGCCATTGAAGATGTACCTCCTGCGTTCACATTTGGATATCTTTCCGGATAAGGCGAGCAGCATAAGTGATAAGCAGGGCGGGGGTTGGGGCCGTCTCTATCACGACATAAATGGAAAGTCGATACTATGGTAGCTGGGACACCTCAATGTTGGTAGACTACCGGTGGTCTCCCTATAGGGAGAGACAGAGTAGTCATACGTGATACAAAAGTAGTCCACAGAAGCCCACTTCCAATGTAAAATATTATTTTATTTTTCATACTTAATACTGTTTATACTTTTGTTCCATGATTCCAATTATCCTTCCTCTTGTGAGTCCTTTACACAAAGTATGACAAGTTTAAAATACAAGTATTAGTTGTCAGGTTTGAGTGCATAGTAGTGAACAAAAATATTAACCGTTACAGACGCGAATCGTAACAAACACTGGAGAAGTTCAGTGTACATTAGTATTATGTTCGAAATATTCGAATTTGATTCTCTCAAATTGATGGTATTGACCATTCAACATCCACCATGAAAAAAGCTAACTGGGTTCTCATTAACCCTTTCTTATAACTGATGACCTCATAAATGGACCTTTTTCTCTCCTAGTTTTCAGGTACGAGTTGTACAGATTTTCAAGGAGGATAAAACACTCCAATACAGGATTGGGATTATTATTAAATGATGAAGCCAAACTTAGAAAACTGTCGGGACGGGCGTAAGCCATAGTGCTGTTACCGCCCATACAATTCATTTTATCTTATCTTTATCTGAGAAAACTGTAATACCATTTAGATGGACCTGTCTCCTTCAAAGTACTCCCCTCCACTACCAAGAGTCTCTTCCAGTTCTGGGATGCCTGCTAGAACTCCAGTTCTGGTATAGCCTGGACGTTCCACGCCAATATCGTCTGCAATCTGCGATCTTTGATGGTTTATTTTAACTTAGGGAAGACGAAAAAGCCGGTTGGTGCCAAATCAGCAGAATAGGCCGGTTGTGAGCACTAGCCAAAAACCGCCGGACAACGAATAAGGAATAGAAACGTATATTATCGTGATGAACCAATCAGGACTGCTCCATCTCTGGCCTCTTGCGCTGCACGTTTTCTCGTAATCGTTGAATGACGTTAATGTAGAAAGCTGCATTCGCTGTGAAACCACGTAGCAAAAGTTACGAATGGACAAAGAAAACGATTAACATTACTTTAACCTAAGATTTACTCATTCGTGCCTTTTGGGGCCGTGGTGAAAACTGCCCGATTCATTGTGATGATTGGACCTTCGTTTCCACATCATACCCGTACATCCGCGTTTTGTTACCAGTGATCAAAAGCTTTAATTTGAGTCAGCATTCGCTCGGCAAAAGAACTCTTCACATGTTCTGACATGGTCCTCTTTTTGTTCGGTAGTTAACAGACGTGGTACATACGTAGCGGCAACACATTGCATCTGCAATAATTGCGTCAAAATCATGTGACACGAGCCTGTACTGATGTTCAGTTCAGCATCAACTTCATGTACGGTACTTCCCACATGCTTTCTATGTAATCCATGTCAGCGGATGTGGACGGCTTTCAGGATTTTACTTCGTCTTCGGCGGAGATTCGATCCGATTTCAAACATCTGTATTGTTTGAATTTGACTTAATTATGTTCTTGGCATTTTTGACTCAGGCCGGAATGAAGTAGGTGGAAGATGGGGAAGGTATCAGTCATTTACCTTTTCCGGCATTTCCCTTGTGAAACTGAGGGAAATGAGGCAAAAATTGTTAGTCGGCCGAACCCACTGCCGATCCAAAGTCCGCGACGTTTATTTATTTATTTATTATAAAGTTTTAGATACAGCTGGAGTTGCCATTTTAGACAGAAACTAACATTGCAACAAATTAAATAACATTACTACAAACTAAATAACAAGAAATTAAATTTTAAACAACACAAAACACAGCAATTGATATCAATAGCATGACGATTATAATACACTAAAGGAATAACTCAGATATTGGTATTTAGCGTTCGATGGAAAGTGTTTTCAGATCCTAAAATATGAACTGAACCACGAGTATTGGGTATTTGTAAATTGTGTTCGACTCAAACATTCCTCACCATAATCTTTGTCCAGCATGTCGAACGTCTTTGTGAAAGTTTTGTGTAATCTGTCGTAAAATTTCACCATATTTGCCTCTCTTCCAGTTCCTTCATGACTGGCTAACTGTCAATCGCCACAAGAATTTAACACATCTGCACTCCCGCGTTCTTCTGTGTTACTTCTGTGAACACTACGTTTAGAAACTGGACCAGTTACTGTCAAAGGCCGCTGCTAGGCACCTTCAGTGTAGGTTGTCTTCGATGTATTCATATCAACTTTACAATACAAGTTTAGTTTCCTTTTAAACGGCCCTTGTACACACTTGTACCTGGTCTGCTTAACATCATTGCCAATTATGAAGGAACAAAACTTTTGAAGAAGTAAGATAAATGGATATACATCATCTGTACTAGAAGCCTGATAATGCTGATCAGCGGGCCATTTGCAAGTATCGTTGTTTTTGTTTTTTTTTCTAGTTTACCTGTATTTAACCCAAATCCTTGTTTTACTGTTCTTGTAAAAGGACATGACGCGTACCGGAATGCTAGAAGCAAGAAAATCTATTTGCTGGGTTATCAAAGTTACACAAAAACATTCAGTTAGCTCCTCTATTCAGTCTGTTTACATCAAATTTATCTTAATATTTTGTTTTATTTCACTGAACACGGAAGCATATATTACTTGTAAGCATCAAAAATAACAACAGTGGTGAGTAAGTCTATATATTCAAAATAAATTAGGTTTTATATGCGTACCTAATACTACTTTCTTGTAATTTATAAACACAAGGCCTCCCTTTTCGAGCATCATTAACGTAAGTAGCAGCAATGAGAAGATCCTGTAAGACAATGTATAAAAGACATATAAACTTATACAACTTTAGTCTTAGGTGGACTGTACAACATTCACAAATTGAAATATTTTAAAGCAGCAACAATAAAGGTAATACAATAAACACTGCTAAATTTGCAGCATAACAGATTACGGAATTTGTAGTCTCGTAACGATAAAAAAAATATGAGAATTGAGATCTAATGACGTAATATTTTTCATAGCTTAAAGAGAAGCTCAAAAAGGCAATTTACTTTTCTATATATCTTGTTACTATAGCATCTCAAATTTTCGACATCCACAAACATGTTATAGAAGATTTTCTATACTACGTTAACTCTGCCAAAATTCTATAAAGGTTGAGAAGCTATGACTATAATCAATAAACTACATGTCATCTTCTGTTTATTGCAATGCATTCACTACGGAAGTCCTGAAATTCTATAAGTTAGAAGGACGAAAACTATACACAACCTAATGCCTACTGAAATTCAATCGGTAATACGTGGAACCTTCTACGTAATATTGCACTGGAAACGCATTTCTTACAGCCAAAATGGCAATAGTGCTAATAGAAAAGAAAAACTTTTGAAAAACTTCTTTTAGGAAACAACCGAAATTTGCAAGGCCTTGAAAAAATACAAAAACAGTAATATTTACAAGCGTCCTTGTAAAGTTCACATTCTTCTTATTCTTACAAAATTATTTAAAGAAAAAGTGATATGAGTATCTACCATGAAATTTTACAAAGCTCGTCTGCTTTATATATATAAAGCTGAGAAACCTCAAGATTCAGATAATTCTAAAAAGTTTGAAGGTTTGAATTATCAAAAGTTATACGCACTTCTTTAAAACACTACTAACGTTTTTTTTTTTTTTTTTGTTTTTTTTATCGGGATTAATATTTTTGATTATTTTCTTTGTGAAGGGACTACCGTTCAGTGTCATTATTTATCAGTAGGCGCGTTATAACATGTAGAAGAACGACTTTTTAAACAATATTATTCATGTCACTTATTTAAATTAAACATGCTATAATTAAGCCTTGTTTATGAAAAAAAACAAAACATTTGCAGGTAGAGACAACATACCTTCCGCGACCTTTGCTTAACTTACCATTTGGAGTGACTACGGAATATCCGACAAGTTTTTTGCTACAGTTAACACACTTATTACGAAAATCAATAGTAAGGAGAAAGAAATAGAAGCATAACCCACATATACGTATATCAACACACTTAAGTTTTGCTCCCAGCCATGTTTTCCACTTCTCTCAATTTCAGTAGGCGATTGCTGGTATGTTATCATGAAGATTCTGAGTGTTACTTCCCTTCCTTTCTCCCGACAGTGTGCTCTCTGAAGTACGTTATTCCTCCGACATGTGACGGACTTACAATAATACCTTGTCTAGTCCGAAAGCGTAAGTTAAAAAAAAATGCAATTGCTCTGAAAGCTATTTTGAGCCGTTTTGAGGAATAACGTCTTCCAGCATTCCTGCTCGTTCTTTCAGTGGCAATATTCCTATTTCACAGTTTATATTGCCCACAATCTCTTTTACTAGTTTCATCTAGAAACTCAATCTCTCATGGCAACTCAACGGTGTTAGTAGGGGTGTTCAAAAATCAAGAAAACGTGAATTTTGGAAAGTTGGGATTTCGAAAACAGAAATATGAGGTGTGGTTTCAAAAACCTGCCAAGGTTAAATAAAAATTCAAATAATTGGTAGAAAGAACTTGCACAAATTCACATGTTCACTGATTGAGTAACTAATGGAAGTACAGTTAAAAATTTCTACCAACTGCTCTCTTCAGTGGGTTCGGAATATTAACGCCCGATTCCAAAGATGTAGGCTAGACCATGGTTTAGGCTAAGCTGGTGCATTTGAAAATTGATGTTTAAGAAAAGCCTAAACTCCGTCTTTGCAATCGGCCCTAAGAGTTCCGCATTCCGGAATTCGAATTTCCTCCTACCCCTAGTTCTTAGATCTTTTTACAGCATAACCATCATTGTAATCACGACAATGTCGTGATACCAACATCAGAAAAGTCACGGAACAAGGAATGGCACCGAAGGCAATTCTTTACGGCCCAAGGCACTGAACTGATTATTCCAGTACAGTTCCCAAATCACGTACATTTTGAATAAAACAGTTCATGAGATTTTTATAGGTGCTAGAAGCCTACACTTTATGAAGTATAAGCAAAAATGAGTGAGGTGTGTCTCACTCCTTGAATATATATATGTTAATATAGACAAACAAAAATGACTCCGAACTCTTTCGGCAACCGGGAAATTTCTACATTTTTCGATTCTCAGTAATGCAGACTGCAATTCTGTCTTCTTTATCATCTCAATCACCGTCCATTCTACACAAGCGGGAGTGTTGGTGGAAAGAGGTGTGACGTCAGGGGACCTTCTTGAATGAGGGTGACAAGTGAGACGAGCGGAATTCAACCAAGGCCACTGGAGAAAATCAGCTCAAACGAAGTTCAGTGACCGTGCCAAAATGCCAAGATGTTGTGAACCCGGGTTGTAAGAGTAATTATTCTTTGAACGGTGTTGTTAGTGAATATGTGTCGTGTTTCTCTTTTCCTAAAAATAAATCATTACGTGACGTATGGGTGAGAAATATTCCAAAGAAAGATCAAGTGTTGTATGTATTGAACATTTTGAGTCAGATTGTATTTTACACAAAGTTTTGTGCAGATACTCCAAAGGTGAGTTACTAGTTTTGATGTATGACAGACCTCGTTTGAAAGATGGTTCTACACTTGCGATTTTCAGAGGACTACCTTCATATCTGTTTAAAAAAAAACGATTACAAAAAGAAAGGATCCTGATGACAGAGCCTCTAAAATTCAAAATAGGAAGCAAATTGTTGAAAGCGAG
>JAGDQP010042479.1:0-16534 GCA_022664845.1 Lepisma saccharinum | reverse complement strand
AAATATAAAGCCAAATGACACACATTTTATTGAGCGCAATTTCATTGAATAATTTTCTTGGATACGTTACCAGTTTGACAAAATTCATAAGTCACTGTTGTACAGCAGTGTACCAAACGGAGGCCGTCTGCAATCTAGTGGAAACCTGAATAAAAACAACAAATAGAGCAAAGCGAAGATTCGTGCTATGGAATTTATGAGGTTAGAAAAAAAAACGTCCTCTTATTTGGACAGGGGTAGAAATTTTAATGCGCTGTCTGGAACAGACGTATTATAAAAGTAAAAAAATGTCAAATCATAACCCTGAAAGGTACAAAAATTATTATAAAAAAAACTTTTGGTAAGCGACTTCAAATCCTCAAGCATCCACGCCTCATGTGGGACTCGAAAGCGCAATCTTACCAACGTTGACCCATTGCTGTTGTCCACACAGCTACCGATGTAGTTAGGAGTTAAATGTCCTAACATTAAAAGCAAGTGAAGGTCTGATCTTAGTTCAGCAATCTGTTTATGTGACTGTTTCATAGATTAGTAACGGATATGCAAAGAAGAATGAGATAATTAAGGAACTGAATTTGGCTAACAATTGCATAAAGAATAGACGTTAAGATTTGAATACGAAAGTTAGTCAGTAAAGAATAATAATGAATTTGTTACTCATCAAATACATTAGGCAAAATGAAGATCACACGGCCTTTTAAGAATTAAGCTTGTTCGTCGTAATGTGTCCCCAGAAGCAGGTAACACCATCTGTTAGTAAGCGCCTGTACTAAATACTCTATAAGGAGATAGAATGTTAGAAACCTGTTGTTGAAAATACATTTTGGTGTTTCTGTTGCGTATAATGAAAAAAGTCTAACTTGATTTCCCTGTTTCCATTAACTGTATAAAATTGTCAAAATCCGTATATAACAACAAAAATATAGCCTACTTTTACATAGCGATTACCGTGAATTGTGTAAAATCTAAAAGAAATGCCAAAAAAGTAAATTTCCTTGAAAAAGGAAATAAAAACGCGAGAGATTGGTGGGAATAGAACCCGGCTCTCGTGCCTACCACTTCAACACTCTACTCAGTACGCCCAGCGACAAATTGGAAATGGACGGTTTGGCACGGTATTTAATTCTAAGTTGTATGCTCAACACATACTACTCGTACCGGTACAACTGTGTATTGGACCATGTAGATATTCGCAGCGGCTACATATGGCACTATATACTACAGGGATTCGTACAAGGTCTACAGTGTTGTAGTTTGCATAGGCTTAGATCCACTTCGCTCAAAAGTCTTCCAGTGACGTAACTTAGATACGGAACGTACGATGAATAAGTTTAGGAGGAAATAAGGGAAAGAACACTAGAATGTAATAGATTCTTACGCTTATAGGGAACTATATTGCACAAATCTGTGACATGGCAATTCATGATGATAGTGTTGAAGGCACCGTGATTCAACGTATGAAACAAACGTATTGGGTAGTTAATATTTTCCAAAGAAATCTCACAAAATGGTGGAAACTGTGTTGATCTCGTTCATGCCTGGAATGGCAATACTGGTACCGTTTATTTTATCGCTGATACAAAGATTCCCTTATTATTGCTTCACAAGTGAACATTTCTAGAGTATACAAAACTATTTAGTCTCTAAGGCTACAACAACACTTACAGTACTATGTTTCAGTTTTTGATTTCTTAAAACCAAAACGGAAAGTCGAGGTCTCATACTGGCTTGGCTGTACTAATTCCATCTTCAGCACGACTGCAGCCTAGAACTACATCGTCCTGCAAGATGAATAGAAGCTTAATTAAAAAATTCCCACAGAACATTATCTACTTTCAAATATGTAACAAATGATATCATTAGCACATCAAATCATTTTGTTATTTGTAATAAATACAGTCATTTTTATAGACTAGCTCTCATATATTAAAATAATTTTGTGAATTTATTTTGAAACAAAGGGTACTGTTAAAGCTAAATCAAATAGCGAGCGATAGTTGTTATTTTTTTGCAATAAAGAACCCGCCACCAAATCAATGGACATGACCTATTGGTCAAATTTTTGAAACTTTGGATTTCGTTAATTTGTAACTTATTGAAAAAAAATCTTCACCGGGGAAAGTCACAGAAAGGGAATGCAGAACCTCTACGAAGTTATACATGAGTAGGATCGCATCAAACCGCTAATACAACTTTTGCAAGTAAGCGTTTCCTCACGCGCATTCGCTTGCATTACTGTGAGCTATAGGGCAATAACACAAATGAGCGATGGGATATTATAAACTCCGAGGGTCCTTGAACGCATCTCAGACACACATTCTAATTTATAAAATATGTTGGTAACACTGAGCAATTACATAGTAACACATAGTTACAAACGGTATGGTCCAGAGCAGTTTTGCATTTAATAATGTGTATGACAAACTTGGTGGGTGTACGTCTACTCATACGGAAGTAAAATAAAAAAAAATGGAAACGTTAGCAGGAGTGAGAACTGACGACAGGCTTGGTTAACGGCGACCTCAGTACTTCCGCATAGTGCCAATTTTAGGAGGGATATTTCAAACGGTCTGGAAGCAATTTGAAATTCGAATATTAAAAAAATGAGCTAGTCTAGCCAAAACCTTTGGAACGAAATCGCATCAACTTCTCTACATCTTGAAGTTCCTGATATTTATTTATGTACACGGATGAGCGGACGAAGTAAGCAGAATTATAAGGTATTTTTGGTACATGTGCGATCAAGGGATCTAAGAAAACGAAACAAAATTTCTTATTGTAACAGAAAAGTTTACTTTAATAACAGAAACGGTCAGTGAGAATTACGAAGAACAAATTGTCATACATCTCTAGTAACACGAAACTTTTACTAAAACTACACAATGTGCACATCGAAAGTTTAAACATCTAAAAGAAAATAAAAATAACAGGTTGCTGTAGCAATGGAACGAACATAAAGAGCTTGCTAACTTTGCTACAGCAGTAATACAAGAGAAACCTATTTATTTTACCTACCCTGTAAATTGCGCTAAAATACCATAGATACGTGGAAGACACGTGAACTTCGAGTAAGCCATAAAACTCATGTTTGAAACTTACTGAAGAACTAAATGATCCCAACCTTATCAACTTTTATTTTGCTAGCTCTTACCATAACACGATGACGACTAACTTTTTGATCAACCAATAAAACAGTAAAATTCATTCACATCCCATTTCTAGTAAACCATTCGCTTTAAGACTTGTGAATGAAGATAAGGTAATACAGGCAGTATATATCATTGTCAAATGCAGCTGCCTGCCTTGACCGCTATCATAGCAATTTCACTATTCACGCACATAATGAATCATTTCTTGGTAATGGCAGTTTCCCTATTGCCTCGAAACAAGTTAAAGTTTCACAGTTACCGAAAAAGGCTACTATAAAACCCATAAATAACCTCAAACGAATCAGCATATTGCCGATATTTTATGAAGTAATCGAAAATTTAGTGCCCGAACAAATTATATATCATATTGATTCTTTGCGTAAAAGCCTTAAAACAAATGTACGTATATAGATTGTTCCGTCTGTCCAATCTGACTTTGTATCACATAGCATATCCGCTGCTTTGTTAGATAATAAGAATTTACGTTACGTGTAGTAGATGAATCACATGTAGTTACTTTAGTTCTTTTGTAGGTGTCAAAAGCATTTGCACTTGTCCATCATAAAGTTCTTTTAGCAAAACTGAAATATAACTTTTCTGGCAACACAATAAAATGATTTAGTTGGTATATGTTAAATCGAAAACAACAGCTTACTTTGAATACTGATGAATATAGCATTATTGTTCAATCTATATTCCGCATTTATGATATCGGTTATCGAATTTGCAAAATTGCACTGAAATGCTGATGACACTCCATTACTCACATCAACATTACCCGAGAACATATCGGAAGCAGTTCAAGCTCTTAAGCAAGACCTAAATGCGTTAACAATGAGCTTATAATTAACCCGCTAAAATGTATGTATACTGTTCTGGGAACTTACAATCAACTCAGTAAAATCCTGCTTAATAATTTAGACTTACCACTAATGAATTCAAACATTAAGTACCCAGAATATATGAAAAAAATTCCGACCGACATTACTGATAAATTAACCATAAACAAGCATGTGTCTACCAAATATTTCAAAGCAGTAGGGTGTTAAGATATCTTTATAATATTAGAGACTGCTTATCAAAAGATGTAAAACTCCTTCTCACTCAAATGTTGATACTATCTATATTTGATTATTGTGATACTGTGTATGGTCAACTTCTTCCATAAAATGGGGCCATGGTGGATCAGTTGGTAGAGCGCTCATCTCTGCTGCTAGGGATCGTCGTATCGATTCCTGCTCATGCCATGTTATCTTTGTAGTGGACGAACACCGTGTGCGTGGGATTTCTCGGGGAGCTCCCGTTTCCTCCACTTTCTTCATTCCACCAACTCATCCAATCATCTTCCATACGGCCTGAGTCATAGTAGCCTAAAGGCCTTAAAATAAATTCAAAATTCTTACAGTAAACCAAGCTAAGTTGATACAAAATTCTTGTGTCTGCTTCTCTTTGTGCTTAAAAAAATGAACTTTTTGCCGGTTCTCAATAAAACAATTTACTGACAATATCAAGAATATATTTACACTATTGCTGTGCTGTTTTTAAAATTCTTGGAACAGAATGTACCGAATATTTTATAGGGTACTAATAAATACATTTTTATTCTGATTCGACCCGTCAAAATAAGAACTTTGATATTCTACGTCATCGGCTTAAACAGACAAACGCATCATTTTCAATATTTGCTGCTAAGTCATGGAACACTTTACCCAAGTCCATAGTAGAAGCAAAAACATTACAATGTCTAACTCTACATTCTCGCTACTTTCATAACTTTTATTACTGAGTTCTATATTCCTTTGTCTATTGTATGCGCAGTATCTATTTTAGTGTATGCGTGTACGCTTGTTTTCACATTGTTGTTGTTTTGCAGATGATTCAATTGGCTAAACTTTACATATGTTCGTCATTCTTTCTAGTTTCTATACTTAATTGATTTTGTAACCATTTTATTTTTGTCTGTGTAATATTTTTATTCTCTCAATGTATTCTTCGGACAAGAATTAGGTGGCAGAACAACCATAGGCTGAACCTCGTCCGCTTACATAAAGTTTATGTTCAATGTTCTTAGTATATGCGTAGAATATTCAACAAATATCTGAATGTCTTCGATGAGTGCATATCCTAAGAATATTCCCGAGGATTACTGGAATTTTTATTTAGAATATCCCTTTAATATTATAAAAACCCATCCAAGGATTATCCTTATTTTCGTCTCAAATATTCTGGGACGTTGTACGCATATTGTGGATTCAAATGGGATATCCTCGGAATATCCTGTGCTATTGGGATGGAATAACCACATGTAAGGAAATCCCAAATGCGGTTTTGAATACTTAAATTAGTACAAAATCCAACTAATTGTTATGAGTTTTCTAGCAGAGACCGAGGAGTGTGATGATACACTACTGAAAGGAAAATCGGGTCCTTAGGACACTTTGACGCACATAAAGTTAATCTTGCATTTAACAAGGGGTTTTCCCCAAAATCCGCATAGCATATATCTTTTTTGCCCCAAAATTCTTAACCACAAACATATCGTTTGATCCTGTTGACTGGAGCGGAAAACAGTGACAAGTTCCGCGAACGCGAGATCTGGAATTCTCTTTACGATCACAATCAGTCACACTAACACCATAGTCAAACGTAAATGTTTGCCTAGTTTTGTGCTTTTAAATAATGGCAAAATTACGTGATAGTTGTAAATACATCTATACCAGAGAAAATAGAAATTAAGACTGTAAACTAAAACAAAAGAAGTTGGCAGATGCTCCATTGTAATCACTTCATAGCCATTATGATTGTCACATTTTATATAACTAATCTCACTAAAGTAGCATGAAGAATCCTGCTCGTCAGACTTTAAGATTAATATGAACTAGAACTTCTTATTTCCTTTCCTACCGTGCTTTTGTACTGTGCAATTCGTAATGAATATATTTAGTACCTGTTGTACGTGAAATCAAAATCCTAAGACGGAAATTCACGAATTTCCCGCGGTAAATTGAACGGAGGTGTTCCGATCCCAATTTGCCAAAAAGACTACAACTCGTCCTCAGAAGCTCACCAGCTCATTTAGGACGTTAAAATCAATTCAAAGAAACAAACAAAGAGTTGATCACATGGAAATAATCATAGCAGTACATTAAACAATCATACGAAATACTGTTATCTAAGTGACTAACGAACGTTTTGTTCCAATACACAGTCGCTTTCAAGGTCCAGTCAACGTTGTCGACTTTGTACACGCACTAGGGAGGCAAGTGGATTTCACTTCCGGCCATTTTGATTGAGATATTTTAGGGGGCTCTCAGTTTCAGCAGGCAAATACCGCAATGGTACCCCAACTAAAGCCCTGGCCGCTACCTACCCCACACTTAACCTGTAACAATATTAACGTTCAATAAGCATACTCACTCAAAATGGCATTTAAAAATTATTTTCTTCTTGTGAACGCTCCGAGAAGATGTGTTCTGAGTGTAACATGTGGATTCGTGGTGCCAAGCAGGCGTAGAATTTCGGTTCATTGGACTCGATTTGCCTTTCCGCCTTTACTATGGTTAGACTACGCCTACTGACTATCCTTATGGTATTTTGCACTACTATATGCACGCAGCATCTCACGCACACGTTCTTAAACAGAAGCAGATGCTGTGAAACGGATTTCAGATTGTAATGCAGATTTCCATGTTTACGGTCAAATGCAACCTTGTGACGCTTTTAACCATTCTGTATGGACTATATAAAGAGTTTGTAACACATCCTGGCGTTTCAAGTAGCATACAGATAATCTACATACAGGTTCATCTACTTCGATCCAGGGCTATCTTTAATCTGATTATACCTCAACATTTCTCCAAAGTAAACTCGAATTTCTCACTATTTCACCTTCAATTTAGTTCCTCAGGTAATATGCAAATTCATGCTAAAACTTTCTTCACGGTTTCTTACTATACGCACTTCACATAAGCTAAAGAGTTAAATAAAATATAAGAACAAACACAAATAAATTTGTTGAAACTGCATAGTTTCCAGGAAGTTCGAAGTACAGGACCTAGCGACCAGAACCTTCGTCCACATGTATCACGATTCGCCTGGTAAAATATGGGGAACCCTTGGGAAACTTAAAGCTACATGGGTCCCAATGCCGATCCAAGGTCTTACAAAACATGTTATTATTACATGTGCCTACTAAACTTAATGTGCACGTCTATGAAGCTGTTATGATCCACTAAATGTAGTAGACGCCAAATAAATGAACGTCTGTTAACCAGTTACCTTTTCTTCAATAGATACGGTGCTCAAGAATTGGCCAAAACTTAAGAATACTAAACACAGACAGATGAAATCTTCAAAAAATGACCCAAAATTAGGAACGAACCTAACGTTTTGTCTTTTAAAGATGGATATACCTAAAGTATTCTCATATTTCCCGACAATGAAGCTATTTGCATTATTTAAATTTCCAAATTTTCTGAAATGTTTTTACTTCAAAAATTCAAAGAGGAGCGTTGCAATTGTCTGCGTTTCATATTGGCAAAGGAACGTGATATTGGACTTCAATCAGTAGTTCATTTTGCGATTGAAACAAACAGTTCCAAGATTCTTTTAATATCGATGTTACCAGTTTAACACAAGACACTTGAAACTATCTACCATTGATATTTTTTCTTACGACTATTAGTTGATCTACCTAAGAACAGTATCTAGGATTTAGGTACGAAGTAAAATGTACCTAGGTACTATCCAAGACTGCTTATACGTAGTTTCCAATGCTAATTAGGGAAATTTAGGGAACATACTGCGCTAGACAGCTACAGAATTAAGGATGCTTTTTACATTATACACACAATCTACAGTGTTTACTTTACGTAACAATCTAGATCGTAGTTAGCCCGTTTCTAGGCATTTTTTATTTGTTGCCTAAAGACATCTTTAGCTCAAACCCGGATAGCGGCAAAACAGATAAGGAAGCAAATTGAGCTTTAATCAAGGTACCACTCCAACATTCATCTAGTTAACTGTGGTCTGCTTGATTTAAAACGTTAGGAAATCCTTCCTTGAAGAGCCGATGAGAGAATTTATCCTATGCTTGGCAATATTTTACACTCATAAGCAGAGGCGACCAATTGTAAAACTTTTGTTTCGATTCATAATTTTCGTTATAAAAGCTCATGACCTGAGTATTTATTTGACAATGCACTAAAATGGCAGATATAAAAATCAAATTTTTGTCTGTGGAAAGTGATAAAATGAGGGAAATATAATTGTTCTTAACTTGGTGAAAGGAATGGAAGTAAATTACACACTAATGGGTACTGGGTGGAAAGGGCTACCTGCTGGAGGGTATGTTCTTCATGACAGCCATATTGAATCTGGATTGATTTTCTAAATGGGAAAGGGTCGTATAATGCCATTCTAAGCTAGATCAATTTCTGAAATGAGTTTTGTCCAAAATATATTGAGAGATGGGGCATGTGGCGCTAGTTCGGGGTATTGATGCAATTGCGTGAGAACACCCATTTAGGTTTGAAATAATAATAAAAAAACAAAACAAATTTCATGCAAATCCACATCGATGTGACCCAGAAACAATTTGTACATATTTGGATTTCATTTCCTTCGATATTCCAAAAGGAAATGGGTGTTTTCAGACTACTGCATGAATAGCCCAAACTAAGCGCCACATGACCACATCTGTCACAATAATACATTTAGAGACACACTGACTGCACAAACGTATTTCTTGTTAAATTCCAGCTCAGAATGGCATATTATACGAGCAGCTTTTCCATTTAGAAAATCAATCGATTCAATACGACGGCCAGTGCAGGCAGTGCTTTCCAGGAGTGTACTGGTACCGGAACGCCGTTCTGATACTGCTTTTTGGAAGAAAACTGTTCAATTTTACAAAAAAAAGACGTTTTAACCGTAACTCTGCTCAACGTTTGCCTCCGAAACCGGTGACTTTTTTTTTCAGCGGGGGATTCAACAAGTGGTTCACAGATGGCAGACTGTTGTGCAATCCGATGGAGACTATCTTCCTGACTAACAGTAGTGTTCCATAAAAGTTATCGCTCATTTCCTCACAGTGAAAAACACGACACTACTTATGGGATAAGCTGATGAAATGCTTGCGCGAGGAAGGAAAAGATGATGGAAACAACTGATCCCGAGAAGTGCTCGCAAACGTATGACAAAATCGACCACACTCGTAGTGCTACCACGGTGTATTACAAAATATTGGACGTTATGGACTCCTACATCAATTTCAAAGTGCTTCAATATAATAAAATGACCTTAAAGTTATGCCTAGTCATCATGCTATTACCTGCACTAACCCATGCTCACTACTTTAAGATAATCTACAAAAAAACAATGAAGCAATAATTAATAATAAATATGAAGAGATAGAAACGTGTTTTTGAAAAAAAACGAAAGAAAGAAATCACTAGCTCTCTTCGGAATTAGAATTTGGGTTCTTTCGTTCAACTATGCCGACGCCTTAACCGTATGCCGACCTTATTATATACGGTCGGAGCTCGAAAACCATGATTTCGAGGTTGTGTTTAGAGTTAACGTCATTCGCGTGTGGATTACTGGTGCGACCGCCTCCTCGTGCCGCAGAGGTACAAATGAATTAAATATTGTGTTACGACTGTTTTTCAAGCCTGCAAATTACAAGAACAGAAATTAGGAAAATTTGTTAACAGCACTTTCGCGTATACACACCGCTAAACGGGGGCTGCGCCTCTTCGCGGCTCGCACAGACTTGCACACTTCGCTCGGTGTGCATCCATTTCCGGTTTATTGTATACACATCCTAACTTTCAGTAGTCCAATCCTTATGCTCAACTTATGATGTATACCCTTTAGTAGCAAAAACGTCCTCCCTCTATTAACATAATCACAGGGTTGCCATATTTTTTTGTTTCAAGCAAAACCGCGACAGGTTTCGTCTGAAATTTTAAAGACGGTCTTTCGTGGAAAATACATAACACTGGTGTTCATGAATTTTGCTGACTTGAGGCTGATAGCTGTTTACTTTTTCAACACTCACATCATAAGCATATATTGACAAAAAAAAGAAAAGAAAATATGAATCCAGAATAAGTTCTACAATTGACCAACTCCCCTTGTCAGAGACTGAAGAGAATTTTCATACGGCAGACAAAATAAAGCAAAATATCAGATGCTTCTGCTGAGTACCGCCAACTGGGGCTACTAGGGACTTGGGTGCTACTTCGAACAAAATTGAGAAAATGTATCTATCAACATTTTCTAGTCCTGAAAAGTGCCATTTGTTGCTCATTTTAATATTGAATGCAGCAGTTTGAATTGTTTATAATTGTACAATAACAAATCTTTAAACTTTAGAAGCATTTATGTATGGAAAATATGAGGCGATATTACTTTATCTCTTCGTCCAGGAAATTGTATCTCTGGAGCTAGAGTTTGAAGTATTAATTGCTTAGGTCAATATCACTGATAAAATATAAGAAATTATCTACCTATTAAAAAACTTTACATTGTTTTCTACCCTATATGCAACTTTTTGTGAATTTTTGAAAATATGTTATCTTTAGGTATCAAATGGGTCTACTAGGAACAGCTGATTTTGTTCGATATGTTTTAAAGCATGGTAAAATCCATTATTTTGGACAAATCATTGACAAAGAGAGCTGCGAATGGAAAGTCAAGTTTACACGCATTAATTATACCGGTAGTATTTTATAAGAATTTTAGGTGTATGTTTAACCTTAAAACTTAACATACGTAAATTTTACGTCTACGCTTCTGGAAAAAAAATCACCCTTTCTCTCCAACTTCTTTCCGGGTAGGTTCCTTCTAGGTATGCCTCTAATGGTTTCTGTAGATAACTTGACCACGGAAATTGACTTACCACATTGTATATTATTATTGTAAATTCGCTTATTTTACGTATGCTAGTATCGATATTTAGAGATAAATTATATACGTATATTTTACATCTGAAAACGATAATCAATGCCACTCTGGAGAAGAATCCGGAAGAGATTGCAGCTCCTGAGAAAACCAAGAAGCAGACGAGCACTTACTGTGCTCTCTGTTGCTACAGTAAAAGGCGTATGACAATCACATATTGTGTCCACTGTAACCGACCAATTTGTGGCGAACACCAGGTAAAATCTTGCCAAATATGTTAAAATGTCCAACAAACTTATCATGTTGAAAGTTTTATCGACAACAAGTTTGGTATAAACTCATTTGTAATTTCATTTCTAAGAAAAAGCTTTGAGTATATGCAGGATGTTAATTGTTACATGACTATACTATTTTATTTCGGGATAGTATATATTAAAACACATACAGTTACTGACACCCTAAAACGGGGAGACGTGAGACAGCTGGTACATTTCAGAATTTACAGTTAGTCATATAAGTAAATGATACAGATTTCGCGTGCAATCGTCAGTTGTTGCATTGTGGTATGTACGACAAGTATTCTGAGTAAAGATTTTGCAAGTAATGTACCTGTATGTGGCTCCCAAAAGTGTATAATTGTTGATGTCGAACTGTGTAAGAAAAGATAATTGCTGAAAGTTTCATCTCTGGGTTCTGTAATTAGTTCCGTCGGAAAATAAATTTTAGATGTGTAAGTTAAACATAAATCATATATAAAGCAAACTAAAGTTAGTGCTCATATTGTGGTTTTTAAGCGATTGCGAGCCTGGTTTATAGTTTAGGGTGTACCTCAGGAAGACATGGAAGGGGCTACTATTTCCTCACATTGGACTGATTGTACTGCAGAATTCCTGAAATTGGTTAGATTTGGCGAGAGCACAACAAAGCAACACAGAATACGAATTGATGTTGTACTTGGGAAGAGTGTCGGTGAATATTTAGAAATTGCTAATGATCAAGAAGAGAACAAGATGTTGTAAGTGGATTTTTTAATTTGGACGAGGCTTTACATCAAAGGTTTGTTCGGGTGATCTGCTCGGTGTTCCACTCTCTGCACTGGATGTGTAAGTTAGTACAGAACTGTTTTATTTATTTTACGTCATAGTTCCTATTCGTGCAATCCCGAGCAATTCACGCTTGGACGAGCTGTTGCATATTTCATTCTGTTAGAAAGTATCGTCATCGGTAATCCCTGTTCTCAAACATACACAGGGAACGCAATACGACTCTCTACTGTCTTCACTCACCTGCACTCCCTCCCGAGCCGGGGCAGACAGTGTTTGTTTTGGGTTACATTACTTGCAAACGTGTCTGCCATCCGAACTGTTGAAGTTTTTAACCTGCTCCATCCACTCGAACACGAAGGTGCTCACTCGTTCAAGCATGCAAGCCGCTCGAACTCGCTGCAACAATGGAATGCTTGAAGTCATCAATGCAGACACAGTTGTTTGGGGTTAACTATAGTAGTGACGTACCAATTTTTAGAAATTTACAGGATGAACTGAGATAATTGTGTGATGGTTGTGAGTAATTGGGAGGAAAATAGTAATATGGGTAACATTATTAGTTAATAATAATATTGTTGTAGTGTGTTTTTAAGATGTTTTAGGACGCACTGCATGTTGTGGCGGAAGGAACTATTTTGCGTAGAGTTACACTTGTTGTCATGTGGAAAGCGGTAAGGCAGTGTTGAAATGGCGTGTATTTGTGATGATTATGACATTTCTTGCGTTACTGTTATTAAATCGTATGGAAATGACGAGGCAAAGTGCATTTTGAAGGTTATTTAGCAGAGTATTTATGTAAGGAAAGCAAAAGGCCCCGAAACAATTGTACACGACTTTCTAATGAAAATTGGAAGAGTTAGCACGCCTGTCTGCTGAAGGTAAGTGTGAATGTGTCAAAATATATTTTTGTAAAGATACATGACCGCATCTAACTTTACCTAACCTCCACGTTCATAT
Organism: Lepisma saccharinum; assembly: GCA_022664845.1. Lineage (NCBI taxonomy): Eukaryota > Metazoa > Arthropoda > Insecta > Zygentoma > Lepismatidae > Lepisma > Lepisma saccharinum. Next base: position 3,477 of record JAGDQP010042479.1, on the reverse strand, counting down.
GTTCAGTAATTTAAGATAATTTAAAAAAAAAAAAAGAATATAAGGAATTATTAATAATAAATGTGAACATATAAAACTATATTTTGTAATGATACATAAAGGTACCTAACCTTACCTAACTTCCATGTTTGTATGGTCACTAATTTAAGATAATCTAAAAAAAAAGGGCAAGAAAACAATTGCGTAAGCCGCTTGCCTCCCATGAACACGTAATGTCTGTGTTTTAAGTGATTTTGGTTTGGTTTTAGTGATTTTAAAACTGGTACGTCACTACTATAGTAATGCCATTGTTTCAGTAGAATATATTAGCTATATTTTTTTTTCAAACTGGAGAATTTGTATTTGTCAATTTCGAACCAGACAAAGGACGTCGCTTACCTTATCTAGCCAGAATATTATAATCGACGGAGATATTGTGACCGCCAGTTTGTGAAAGGAAGTGCAACGGTGAAAAGAGTTTACATATACCCCAACACTAGAGAACGTATGATCCTTGCATATGCACAATATTGTTAGCACGTTTAAGCCACCTACAGTTTTAAAGCACGCCGTTTTGTTAGGTTTGTTCACGTTTACTTAAACTTGATATTCTAGTGTGTAAGTTCATTAACTTTAACGTTCTGAATACCATACTGTATATTTATACTATTGAAGTTTTGTGCTTTTAAACAATCTTTGTACTATTGGAAAAATAATTGAAAGTCCAATTCACGTCTCAACTAATCCCAATAGCCACATCGTTTGAGACTAACCCCTACTAACGGGATGACTTGAGACAATGCGTTTCAATTTATAACCAATGTGTTTCTGACGAATAAATGTTGTTAATACCATATATCCGAACATGAATGAGTATTTGCACAAAACGATATCAAATACCCTTCGAAAACCAAATATAATAATGTGTCTAAACGAGAACCAACATTCCAAATCTGTCTTGTCACCCGTTTCACGGCAATTTCAAACAGAAAACAATGTTGTGGAGACTGAACTGCAATTTTGTAATTGAGTGTAGGAGTTAAAATGAACAATAAATGTCTTCCATTAAAATGTGTGCCATTTCACCCCGGTGTATACTTTGTATATATATATAATACATTATCTGACAACTATGGTTATCATAGTGTTATAGTGCACTTTTATGCCATGTTTTTTTTTTATAAAAACATAAAATTGGACCTACATTAAGTAGTTCACACACACACAAAAGAGCGAATTGTGTTGTTTTTGGCATCAAAGTATTATACATATTTTTAGGGAAACTAGGAATTAGCACCTTGTGCATAGATTACAATAGTAATCGCCTTGTGGATAGATCTCGAATCGCATTCTGTCAATTACTCCTTCATTTACTTTTTTTACTAGAAATGTGCATCTTACCTTGGAATACGCAAAGCGCTTGTTCAAATGAATTGTGGAACAAACTTCACGAAAAATGTTATGATAGACCACCATATACAGTATGAATAAAGGGATTTGACAGATATTATATAGTGGAAAAAAGCACAAAACGGTTTGAAACCAAATATGAAAACTTAGAGATGTTCAAGGATACTTCTGCATAAAAGTTTCGATTGCAGTACTTATCGTGAAATATACCAAATCGTGGGTCACCTAAAACGCTGGACAACATACTAAATTTGTAATTGTAATGCTCAATTACCGAGCTTTCAGTCAATAAATCTTAATTCACTTTTTCTCTCTCCTGAAAACAATATGCTTAGAAAATGCCGAAAACACTAATCCATACCGGTATTGGATGTCTTTAAGATTAGCACCTTTGTACGCTATATATAAGAGGTGTTCAATTCAGTGTTAATCGTTTTTTTTTTTCAATTACATACATACTGTACAGCTGTGCTCAAACCATTAATAGGAAACGTTGCTGGTCGGTTGAATTTTTCCTTATCTGCAGGTATTATCTCTGAATATCTTTTTTTTCCTTTTTCAAAAAGTTCAAGATTATTGGGAAATATGTAATTAGACTTACCGATTTCCCATGCTTTGTTGTTCTTTTGGTTTACAACTAGTCGTTTTTTTATTATTTCTCATAATAAGAGCTAAAGTAGAAAAAGCAAATCTGCGAAACAAAACAATTTTCGTTGCTTGCGTATCGATTTTTCTCATCAATGTTGCCAGAGTCCTTTTCAAAATAACTTACAGCAGAATGCAATATGCAAGTATTGAATGTTGCTAATAGAAGCCAGGCGAGGTTAGCGTATTGTTTACTAAAGCATTTATCCATAATTTATCCAACCAAACAACTTTTCGTGAAAGTACGAATATGAAACAGTGCGCCAACACATGCGAATGCTACGAAATTTTAGGAGAGCAGAAACTTAAGAAATTCTCATAGAACTTACCTTTTTAAGGTTTTTAGTATTTCATTTTCCACCGTGCAGAGAAAATCAAAATTAAAACCGAATTAAATTAACTGCAAGAAATATATAAATATTGTGTAGAAGGTGACAATACATAGTTACTATTTTATACCGCTCTTTTAGAGGTTACTGAATGTCTTGTAATTTCTAAATTCCCGATATTATATATTATGCAGAAAATATATTGAAAGTTAAACTTCTTCTAATCTAATATGGAGATCTCTACGTAGTAATACTGGAGTGATCAATTTGTATTAGTAGGCCACAGAGCAAACATGTAACCTCCATTGTCCATTCCCATTATAAACCAATATGGACCAAATTTTTAGTTATATTTTACATAATGTTAGAGGTCTAATCCGAAAGTCTGTCCTTGTGTACCTTCCTTCTGTTGAAATCTGAGGGACATAAGTGAATCCTTGGTGAAAGACACTCTAATGGAAGGATTTTCGACGCTGTACCCTTGCGAACGTAGTAGCATCTTTGGAAGAGCACAAGTAATTAGAAATACACCCAAGTAAGTTGTACCCGTTTTACAAGATGCTTTGCTTGCGTGAGCTTTCTCCTTCACTCGTGTATGATGACGGAAGTGAGGTTCGGAAGCGCAGCACGAACGTATATGTTGGGATTAACTATAGTAGTGACGGACCAACAGGATAAAAGGATAAATTGAGATAATTGTGTGATGTTTGTGAGTAATTGGGAGCAAAATATTAATATGGGTAACATTACAAGTGAATAATAATTTTGCTGTAGTGTATTTTAAAGATGTTTTAAGACGCAATGCATGTTTTGGCGGAAGGAAGGAACTATTTTGCGTACAGTTGTTGTCATGTTGAAGGCGGTAAGGCACTGTTGAAATAGCGCGTCTTTGTGATAGTTATGACATTTCTTGCGTTAGTGTTATTGAATCGTATATAAATGACGAGGAAAAGTACATTTTGAAGGTTATTTATTAGAGTATTTATGTAAGAAAAGGAAAAGGCCCCGAGACAATTGCACACAACTTTCTAATGGAAATTGGGAGAGTTAACACTTCTGCGTGCTGAACATAAGTGTGAACATATAAAAATAAATTTTGTAAAGATACATGACC